>JASDQU010099926.1:296035-315529 GCA_032191745.1 Picea mariana
CTCTCTAGTGGACATTAATAAAAATTTCAATTTCAATTTCTATTGATTGCCCCAGTTGAAATATTACAGCACTGATAGTTTCTTTCCCGTTTAAGTAATTATCAGTATCATCAATGGTTTAGGCAATTTTTGAAAACTGTTAATGTCACCAGGTTAGAGGTATTCTTGCAGAGCTAGGATATGAGAAATTGGATGATATTATTGGAAGAACAGATTTTCTAAGACCAAGACACATATCCCTCATGAAGACTCAACAATTGGATCTCAGTTATCTTCTTTTTGTATGTAAAAATACACAACCAAAGAATTGTTAAGAGCAATATCTTTTTAGAAATATCCATTGTATGTATAAATGCTTGTTCTTGGCTCTTCAAACTAGTATTTCAATTTTGTTTTCCAGAGCGTTGGACGACCAAAATGGAGCAGCACAAAGATAAGACAACAGGACGTTCATACAAATGGGCTTGTTCTAGATGACATTTTGATGGCAGATCCTCAGGTGACTACAATTTCTATGATCATTAGTTGTCCTAGATGGTCAATACAGACATTATCAATGCTTTCACTTCTAATAAATAGCAATGCTTGTACGTACCAGGCCCACACTTACTGAATTTGCCGGTTTTGAGCAGGCCTACGGACGAGAGTAGGAAGAATGCGTTTTGAGCTCAACATTCCTGCACACCCTATTATTTTTTTTTAAGACAGTTTTCACCTTTATAGTTTTGTTTAATCCTGGCACCACCACATTACATGACGTGGTTGGTGTTGGTGTTGGTGTAAGATCAACTGGTGTTTTATCCTTGGATCCGTAAACCTATGGCTAGCAGGTAAAACTACTCTACTTCCATGTTGTATAGTCGATTTTTTTTTTTTACAGTAGTATAATTTTATTTATTTATTTATAGTATAGTCAATTATTAGTTATAATTTATGGCATTTATAAAACAAAATATATAAATTTGCTCTGCCCAAAACTAGATTTAAATATAAATAATGGAAATCAGATTGAAATTGACACCAGATTTTAAGCACTAAAACTTATTTTTTTTGTTTTGCAGGAAAGAGGGAAAATAACCGCAACACCTATTCGTCCTTTAGTTTCTCAAAATAAGATGCACAGAGGTGAATGTTATGAGTTTTGTATTTATTTTGAGAGCGGAAACTCGTGAATACACTAACATCGCCAAAATCATATTGAAAATGGGGAAGCTGGCTTTCTAGTTGCAAGTCTCGTGTTTATATCATAACATGGCATAACAGGTTTCTATGTGCAACATCATGGTTTCTATATAACAGGTTAAGAACAATTTAACTAAAGAAATACACAACACAAGAATGGTTCATAGCCCTTTGGCTTCTAGTGTTCGAATCTAGCTCTGATACCAGATGTAATGCTCTTATTTAATTTAAACTACCATTGATTTAGAACAGAACAGTAAATTTAAAATTCACTTAATCTAGCACATTCAATCTATTCAATAAATAAAATTTACTAACAATTTAATTCAAAAGATTCATAACTCTAACCTGAATCTGATGCTTGCTTCCTTAGCTTGAATCTGATGTTGCTTCCTTAGGACACCCCAAAACCAACCTCCCTGCCGACTAGTAACGCCTAGCCCTAGGACATCAATGGATGTCCTAGCCCTCCGAGCCCAAAACCTCTGCATCTCCCCAGTGCACTGTAAATTCCATTGTTAATTTCACTCTCCAATACTCCAAGCTCTCCCCCAAAATCCTTTCTTCTCCCTCGTAAAAATGAATAATCCCCATCCTCCTTCTCCACTTCCCTTATTCCTCCTTCACCCCCTTCCTCCATTAACTCCCCCCACCAAATACCTTATCCCTTTCTTAAATGCCTTATCCATTCATTCATTATTTATCCTTACGTATTGGTTACGTTATCCCTTGTGGGATATGTAACCCCATTTAAACATTAAATTTTATTATCCACCCCTTATTAATACTTTATTAATTAGTTAATTAATTAATAATCAAATTAATCATTAACCATATTGATTTAAGAGTTAATTATACTTAAATTAAGCATAGTCAAGAATAACTAATTAATAACCAATAATTAGTTAAGGTTATTTAATAAATAATTATAGTTTAGCTATTTTTTAGGATTATTTATTAAATTAATCATCTTAATAATTAAGGGTCGTTACAGCAAAGAATGTATTTCTCGGAGCTACAAATGTGAGAAGGCTTTTCAGGAAACCCTATATGAGGTGACCTCTGTAGGTCATGTATAGCATGTCCCAAGAGGACCCCAGTGGTTGTCCAAGACACCTCATGAGAGGATACTCTCATTGTCGAGTCTAGTGCTATGAGTTTGATGAAGAGTTTGAAGAATATGCTTGTTTCTTGATGTTGAAGTTGAGGAAGGTTTGATGATTTGATATATCGTGCACTAGGGTTTTCACATGATGAAAGGTATGTTTTTATATATGTCTTTGAGGCACTTCTTGTATGTTTTGGTACATGCTTGAGGCATATCTTGGTGATTTTGGGCATATTATTTGGGGGACATTTTGGATATATTGGCATAATATTTATGTGGTTATTGGGGTTGAAATATTTTTGATGATGATGATGTATCAATATCAACGACAGTAATAATAATCAGTTTATTCTCTTATTTATATTTAAGGGAGGAAGGAAGTGGAAAGGAAAGGGGGTTGGAGCCTCCTTCTAGTTGAAGTTGGAGAATTTATGGAGTTGTAGCATCCTTGAGGTTGGAGCCTATAAACCAGGGGGTCGGTTCCTCCTTCCATTTGGTGTTGGAGAATTTTTGGAAGTTGGTGCTTTCGAAAGATGTAATCTTGTGATACATTAAATTTTTTTATGTGGTGTTATCCCATTTGGGTTTCCATGTTCAATTCTTGTGTATTGGGTATATGTGGTTATATGTTTATGATATATTTAATGCAATGATAAGTGATAAATTGTTGATAACTTAATGTATATATTTTGTGGTTAAAAATGATAAAAAAAATTCATAATATTGATTCAATCCCCTCTCAATATTATTGAATATTCCAACAATTGGTATTAGAGCAGGTCCTTCAAAAACAATATAACCACTGGGAGGTAGATCATGGATTGGAATAAGAATGGAATGCTAGTGCTTGATTGTGAGAACTATCGTTTATGGAGAAGAAGGATGAAAGCCTTTTTGCAAGCACATGGATTAGATGTCTAGCAGGCAGTAGTAAAAAGATACAAGGAACCAGCCTCCCCCTAACAAATAAAGATGAAAATAAACTTTTTGAAAAAAAAATTAAGTCTATGAATGTTATTCTGAATGGCCTGGTTAATTTAGTATATGTCAAGGTTATGCATTGCGACTCTACAAAGGAAATTTGGGACAAACTTAAAAATATTTATGAAGGATATGCTAAAGTCAAGGGGGCCAAGCTTCAAACTTATAGAGGTCAATTTGAACAACTGAAAATGAAGGAAGATGAAGATATTGTATCTTATTTTCTACTAGTTGATGAAATAATGAATTATACTAAAGGATTAGGAGAATATATTAAAGGTTCGATAATTCTTCAAAAGGTACTAATTTCCCTTCCAATGATATATTATCCTAATATTTCATCCCTAGAAGAAAGAGAAGAGCTTGCTACATTGAGCATGGATGAGCTACATGGAATAGTTACGAGTTATGAAATGAGAACAAAATAGGATAATCCATCCAAGAAGGAAGCAACTTTCAAAGAATCCAATAAGACAAGAAATAATAAGCAAAATTCAAAGTCACTCTTCAGCTATAGTGATGATTAAGATTAATATGAAGAAATGGCCAGCTTATGAGGAGGTCGAAGAAAGGAAATGGAAATTACAGAGGTAATATTCCCTCAAAGTTCTTTGATTGTGGTAAAATTGGTCATTTTGCTTCCAAATTTCCTTATGCTAAGAATTTAAATAGTGATGAAGAAGAAGTTCCCAAGAAAGAAAATAAATATTAGAAAGGAAACAATAAAAGAAATCAAATAAAAGTATTAAAGAAAAGTTTATACTTGAGAGAAGATAGTTCCTCATATGATGAGAATAATGATAGTGAAAGTGGCTCAGAAAGAGTCCTCTTTATACAAATGGAAACTTAGAAAGGAACCCTTCAAAATGACAGAATATTATGAAGAAGGAGAAGTGGATATTGAGACAGAAGTAATGAATGCATTAAGTGATCTAAAGAGGGAAAAGAGGAAAAAGAAGTCCTTCAAGGAAGAATTGATAAAGCTAAAGTACGGTTCTCATACTTCTCAGGACAACATTCTTATTGGAAAAACACACTTATTATTGAAGTATATGTGGATGACATCATATTTGGAAGTATGATGACAGGTTGAGTCATAATTTTTCCAAGGACATGTAAAATGAGATTGAAATGTCCCTACTTGGTGAGTTTACTTTCTTCTTGGGACTCCAAATTTCTCAATTAGATGAAGGTATCTTCATCTTGCAAACCAAGTACATCGAACAAATGTTGAAGAAGTTTAGAATGGAATATTGAAAACTTGTAAGTATTCCTATGGTGACTGGTTGCAAGTTGAACACATATGATTAATATAAAGAATCATATCATAGACTCTATAGATCGATGATTGGAAAACTAATCTATGTAACCACTTCTAGACTATATGTGATGAAATAAGTTGGACATGTTTCAAGATTTCAAGAAACACCAAAGAAAACCCATGTTATGGTAGTAAACATGATCTCCATATATCTCAAAGGAATAGTAGATTTTGGACTGTGGTATCCAAAAGGGAATGACATGTCTATGGTCTCCTAGAAGATCTAGATTAGGAATGAAGCATTGTTGATAGAAGATGTACCAGTGGAGAAACATTCTACTTTGGTGATTTTCTAGTGTCATGTTTAATTAAGAAGCAGTCTTTAGTATCCTTGTCCACAACATAAGAATAATATATTCCATCAATCGCATGTTTCACTTAGGTCCTCTAGATGAAGAAAAACCTGCAAGACATACAAGTAACATATGACAAGACTATTTCAATATTTTTTGACAATACCAATGCTATAAGAATATCCAAGAATCTAGTGATGCATTCCAAAGCCAAACATATTCCTATCAAGTTCCACTTTATACAGGAAAAAATCACATAAAATAATATCAAGTTGGAGTACATTGGGACAAAAGAACATATTGCACATATCTTCACCAAACCTATACGAAGGGATACCTTTGAGTATATTTGACAGAAACAAGGAGTAGCTTGTGCCCCACATTGATCCACACAACATTTTTCAAAGAAGATGGGGGGATAAAAATCGTTAGGGGGAGTTACCATTTTCAATTGTTGTCAAAGGGGGACTGAAATATCATAATATTGAAGACAAGGGGAGAAACGGTCACTGGAGGGGGTACGAGTGTTTACATTAATGCCAAAGGGGGGATTAATGGAAAATTGGTTTTCATTGATGCCAACCCTAGAAGAAGCCCTGAAGTAGGTCTAAAATCCCCTAGAAGTGATGGATTTATTTGAAGGACTCTCCAAAGTGGTCCCCTTATGGAGTAGCTCTAAGCATGCCCCTCATAGGAATATGCTTTGAATAAGCCCATAAGAACCCATAGTTTTTAAGAAAACAAGTTACAATGTATGGTCAAGAAGCCATAAAAATATGGTAAGGAATCCCTAGAGGCGTGGTCATGGATTCCAAAGTTGATTGAATAAAAAGGGTATGAAGGACATTGCAAGTGCATGAAAAACCTCCATGTATTGATATTCCTTGTCAAGAAATTTAAAATGGTAGGTTTCACACCACGTGGTTCCTCATGGTTGAGGATGTATTCCCTTTTAAATATGATAATGTAAAATTTGCCCCTAAACGGTTGCAAACAAGAAGTTATAAGTTGGCCCCTAAATCAAGTAAAAGAGAAAATAGTTTCAAATAAGAAGTTATAGGCCAGTCCTAAAGACAAGCAAAGGAGGCACTTGGAAGAATATAAATACACATCAAGATCCTCTCATTTTCATGAAGACATCTTGTGATCTATTTGCGTAAGTGAAGTAGCAGAGTTGTGTGAAGGAGGGAGTTCTCAGAGCTATATATGTGAGAAGGGTTTTCGGGAAACCCTATTTCCGGTGACCCTTGTGGCGCAAGTATAGGGTGTCCTCTGAGGACCCTGATGGTATTCCAAGACTCATCACATGATGCCCCACTCGTTTCCTATTATAGTCACATGAGGTTAAGGAAGGGTTTGAAGAATATGTTGTTTTCTTGATGTTGAAGTTGATTAAGGTTTGATTATCTAAGATCTCATGCACTAGGGTTTTCACATGATGAAAGGTATGTTTTTTATGTATTTGAGGCACATGTTGTAGGTTTTGATACATGCTTGAGGCATATCTTGGTGATGTTTGGCATATGATTTGGGGGGGATTTTGGATATCTGGGCATAAGATTTATGTGGTTATTAGGGTTTAACCAATTTTGATGATGATTATGTATCAATATCAGTGACAGTAAAAATGACATGTTGATTCTCTTATTTATATTTAAGGGAGGAAGGAAGGGGAAAGAAAAGGGGGTTGGAGCCTCCTTCTAGTTGAAGCTGGAGAATTTAGAGAGTTGTAGCTTCATTAATGTTGGATCTTTTGAACCAGGGGGTTGGTGCCTCCTTCTAATTGGTTCTCGAGAAGTTTTGGAAGTTGGTTCTTTCAGTGGATGTAATCTTCTTATACATTAGAAGTCGTTCTATGGTTTTCTCCCATTTGGGTTTCCACATGAAATTATTGTGTAGTGTATATGTGGTTATATGTTTATGATATCCTAAATTCAATCATAAGTGATAAATTGTTGATAACTTAGTGTTTGCATATTGTGGTTAAAAATGGTAAAAAATACATAATATTGATTCACCCCCCTATCAATATTATTGAATATTCCAACAAGAGGTTTAAGGTGAGTCTTCTAGTTGTCTAAATTCATGATTGTATCATGAAGAAATATGAATCTAATTGAGCTTATGAGTTCATATGGTGAGATCAAAACTCA
Source organism: Picea mariana (assembly GCA_032191745.1). Lineage (NCBI taxonomy): Eukaryota > Viridiplantae > Streptophyta > Pinopsida > Pinales > Pinaceae > Picea > Picea mariana. The sequence goes on from JASDQU010099926.1 coordinate 303,074, forward strand.
TCTTGTCTCCAATTTCCTCGAGCATGTCGAAAAATGAGGTTTTTGTTGGAAAGTTTGTGTCATTGATGTCAACATTATAGGGGGAGATCGTTGGAGAGTTTGTGTTATTGATGTCAACATTGTAGGGGGATATCGTTGGATAGTTTGTGTCATTGATGTAAAAAAAGTAGGGATATTTTTGGATAGTTTTTGTCATCCATGTCATCAACGACAAGTTTTTTGTGTCAGGATGAAAACAATGGTATGATCACAACATGTGATTGTGGATTAGAATGTGATGACATCTACTAGCATGAAAATGTTATTAATTTATGCTTTGTTTATCAAAATGAATTAAGAGGTATGCAAAGCATCAATTTCCTATTAAGAAGGAAAGAACCATTTCAATAAGTGATATGGTCAAACACAATTTATAGATTACAAATTGTTGAGATAACTAACAAAGTGCACTCACCTTAAAGGTTTCTTATCATCTACCATGTTGATGCTTATGTGAACTCTCAAGAGAATTTGTATGTGACAAGAGATTGCATGCATGCACAATCATGTTCAAACCTATGAACAACATGGAAATTCGATGTCTATAACAGATCCACGTAAATAATCAATGGTAAATATTAATGAATTAAAACATGGAAATAAATTAATGGAAAGAAGATCCACAGTGGTGATAAATCCATGTGGAAGGATCAAAGTGTGGCAACGTGTTAGAAACAAGATAATTGATCATTATAGAGAAATTTTAGGAGTAAACGACCAAGCCACTAATTGTAGCGAGTCTCTAAAATTAGCAGAATGACCATCTCTAACATAACTATTAACTGGAATAGTGAGGAGGAAGATTGACCATTGATCACATAATGGATAAACAATGATACGAATGGTGGAAATCAATTATGATCTAAATCAATTGTAGAGATTGACTATAACCATTTCTCATTCAGATCAATGAACCAGAATGAAAGTTGTAAAGGGGAGGAGAATATCATGAGGTGAAAATATGACCGTTGATAGAAATATCATATCAATAATCTATAATAATTTTTTTGATCTTAACTAGCATGGGGTTTAATACAGAGGCACTCCACCCCGTAATATTGACATGTGATAAAATTAAAATACACACATTGGAATATTTTCAATTGCACCCGCTACCTCGAGATCTGATTCAAGGGTCTAACCCCCCATAATAAGTCATGTGGTCCCACACGCTTGGTTATATACCCAGTGGGCTAACTTAAGTAACGAACGAAAATAATCCTCTTGGGATTATACACTGTGTGAACATTTCAATGGAATTTCAACTCCCTATTTGGCTCGAAGGATGATGTCGGTCTACATTGTATGTATAATATACTTGATTGAAACTTATATATATCCATCATGATCATGAGAACAAGTGTGTGAAGAAGGGTGAATGGATGGGAATGAAAAGTGCACGGGAGAATAAGTACAAAGAGAAGAACCTCTGTGGTCTATGTGAATTCATTGATAAACAATGAAGAGGATCTAATGCTTGAACACATAGAGGATGAAGCATGCTAGATAAGTTTATTATTGAAAATTAAGAAATTTATGCAATTCAAGGGTGGCAAGGTGGAGCAAGGAAATATTTTGTTGGAGCTCAATCAACAAGTTGGTGCCTAGTTTATGAGTTGGTTCTCATAATAGGATTGGTGTCGTCATCCATTTGTAGGTTGTTTCCTAGTTTATGAGTTGGTTCTCATAAGAGAACGAGTGTCCTCATCTACTTGTAGATTGATTCCTACAGAGGATTTGTGTCCCAATTGATAGTTATTCATGCATGAATTGATAATCATTTATAAATATTTTTTAGGTCTTCACAATCTGGGTTTTCACCTCTATATTTGTAAATGTGTTGAATATTGTATGTGATTATTATTATTGTCTACACACATAAATCTTAACTATGTTTTAAAATTAGAGATCAGAATAAAAATTAATTAAAGTATGCATTATTGATTCAACCCCCCCTCTTAGTACTATTAAACATTTCAACAATTGGTATCAAAGCAGGTTCCTTCAACAACATTCTAACTACTAGAAGGCATATCCAAGAATATCACATGGATAAATAGGAGAGGCTTTCCTTAATAAAATATCCATACTTTGATGGAACTGATTATTCCTCCTAGAGAATTAGAATGAGAGTGTATCTATAGTCGCTAGGATATGATGTCTGGGAATCAATCAAGAATGGTTATGAAACTCTAGAAAATTCACTTTTTGATATAGGTGAAAAGATGCTTAGTGACAATAACTCAAAATCCATGAATGAAATTCTGGAAGGATTATCAAAATTGGAATTCAACAAAGTTATGTTGATTCAGATTTATTTTGAGAATCAAATGAAGGTGGTGATATAACAATGAAATATACAGAGATATTTCGAGATACACATAAATATTGAAATAAACATAGAAATACAGTAATGTATAATTTTTATTAATGAGAGAATGTACATAAACTATAAAATTATATAGTCAATGACTATTTATAATGGTGACAACTTATCTCTAAGAAGAGATGTGATGGCTATGTTCATTCGCAAGAAGATGAGTACAATGAGGCTCAAAATTCCATTTTTACATAAATGGAAAAACCCTAAACATCCAAAACTTAGTGTTGTCAATGAAAATTTGTCCACAAATGGTTACAAGAATTCAGCATTGTCAAACAGTTATGAGGTCACTCATGGACCAAAATTACCACAAAATCATTTCCAAAGGGTCAAAAACTATACAACCAGTGACAAAAATAAAGTGCGCTATGCTTACACAGTGTGTGCGCGCACATGCGTAAAACAGAAACGCAGGAAAAACGCACATGTGCTCGATGCGCGACTGTGGTCGCTAAAAGCTGCGCACATAAGAGAACAATGCATTTATGAGAGTGATCAGCCTCCCACCCACTTCTGGTTCAACTTCCAAGTTGATTTGACACTCAAATTTCGACTGGATCTGACTGGGTGGCTGGTCAAAGACCTAAAAATTCCCTAATTAGCCTCTTTATACTCTACAAGCTGGTTGCACAATACCTCAAAGAGGTGCTATAAAAAGGCCATGGGTGCACTTAATTTTTTAAGGAATTCAATAGAAAATTTATGCTGCTACTATTCTCTTGAAGAATCCTCTATTCTCCTCAAGAGTATACTAGCACCATTGCATTGAGAAATCCATCTCACCCCTTGAGTGGATTAGCAAAGAATTCATTCACCATTTTCATTCAAAGTTGTAAGAAGAGCTTATTTGTGGGGGTCCAAGAGCTCTCCCTTGGAGGAAGAAGGGACTCATAGTTCTCTTTCTTCTTGGTGTTTTCTTTCACTAATATCAACCTTACCATTGGTGACATGGGTCTTATTGTTTCTTTTGTCCTTATGTCCCTATGCTCATTAGTTTAGTTGTTATTTTATTTCTTAGTTTAATTCTTAGTTTTTCTTTTATATTTCTTTCTCTAACCCTTTTCCTTATAGTTGTCCTTCTTAGAAAACCCAACTAAGCTTGCAAGCACCTCTGTTTTGCTCACTAAGGTGACGAAAGAGGCACAAAAGATTGGCGACTCCGCTAGGGAAAGGTATCAATTTCCTGCCCCATTTGGGTTTTTATATCTCTTCTTTTGGTTTATTTAACTTGTAGGTGCACTAATAGGCCCAAGCTAACCTGCAAAACATCCAATTCCAAGTTGAATTAGGAGAATTCCACCCAGAATTTTCTTTCATGGTCGTGTGTTAGTTGTGCATGTGTTTTTTGTCCCACAGACGCACATCGTGTGCACATGCGCCTAAGTCATATTTATGTTCTTCACACTTGCACCCAAAAGCTCGTTTCAGTCTGCACACAGGCACTTAGTGCACCTTTGTCTACACTAAGACCCGCACGCCTGTGCAAAAAACTACACATTGTAAGGTTTTTTGTGATTTGGGGAAGGTTCCTAGCCTTCTTAAAAGTGATTTCATGCATGTTTTAAGCTGCACCACACTTAGTTCCCTCTTCATATAAAGGGATTAGTAAAAACACATAGGCACTTAGGGGGTTTAAAATCATTGCTTCCTATTTTTCTTTCATTTCACCACATGGATGGCTTGCTTTGACTAAAAGTATAAGTTGGAAATCATTTGTAATCACATAAAACTTGCATTGAGACTAGAAGTTCGATAACAATCACTTAGTATGCTCTTCTCTCGTGCTTCCAAGTGACCTTGAGAATCAGAAAAGATTGAAGGAAAATTTCATCTCCCTTAAGAAGATTAAAATCTTTAAGAGAGGACAAAAACCCCTCTTGGGAATCCTCTTAGTTTATTTTTCAAACACATCTTAAGATTGTAATGGGCCCATACACGCCCACATGCTACAAAGATAGGATAGTGTTGAAATTTACTTTCTTAGATTAAATCACTAGGGAAGTTTAAAGGTTTTGTGACGAGCCCGTACATTACCACACGATCACAATCTAGGATAGTTTCAAATATTTTCTTAGATTAAAACACAATAGGGAGTTAAAGGAAAAGTAAAAGACCCACATGTCCACATGCTAGTTTCCTAGAGACTTTTGAATTCTGCAAGGTTGTACCAAAGGCACTTAGTTAATTAGGTAATCAACACTTGAAAGGACCAAGTGAAGTCAACATGCAGCAAGGTGACACCTAATTCATAAAAAAATTGGCACACTTTCACTCATTCACACACAAAAGTCACTTATCACTCACATAGTTTTCTTCTTGAAATTTGGAGGTCAAAGTAAGTTTCCTCCAAAGGGATTTTGAAACACCCCACCCTTTTCTTGACGAAACTATCCACTCCCATTTAATTTCAACGAGGTTGGTTCACACCCCCAACCTCTCAAACAACTACATCTAATTTTTTTCTAAAAACTCACTAAGTTTTCCTCCACAGGAGGTGCCAAAAGAAATTTTTTAGTCTAGGTAGGATTTCGGGGATATGCATCTAAATAACTCCCCGTTATCTGGTTCTCACATTGTCAAAACAATAGAAGTTGTCAAATAGGGAATTGAAAATCCTCTAAGTCAAGTGTTCCTAACACCATAAGGAAGGGAGATACCCGTGAAGGGTTGAAGGCCGAGGTCCAGTTGTTCTGTGCATCCCCCCTTGAGGCACCCACCTCTTGGATGGGATCTAGCCCGTGACCCATTTCTTAGGCCAAAAATCTAAATATCACACTTCGACCGAGGTACCTAGTGACCAAATTTTAGGACATCTACCCAAGTGGAAATTGTGGGCTACAATTGCACCTTGATCGGATTTTGTGTGACTATTGGGAAATATCACCAGATCTTTCAGGATATGCGCACTTTACCCCTCATTATAATTGATTACTTCATCCTTCACTAGTTTCTCTTCCGGTGACTTCAGACCCCACTATTGAGTACTATTGGAAGGTTCAGTGCTATTTGAGAGGAAGAACGTTATGTATTTTAGGACACGAGCATTTGTTTTCTTTGATTCCCCACACAGACAAAACCCACTTATCCACATATATGCTTCTTTTTCAAAACACTTTATGTATGATGCGCTTTTGATTACATTTTGATTTAGATATATATATTGTGTCAAGTTCAAAATTTGCAATAAAGGCTCTTGTTTATTTTCTCTCATCACATTTTGCACACATCCACTCTGCTAGTCGGACATCATAGGGACCCACAGAACCCCCATTGTTCCAGACACTTACTAAACCTCCCTCCTATTTTAGCGGGAGTTTCTGGTATTTCCAACTCATTGACACCACCTTCACACACTCCTGTGAATGCCACTATCCTAGGATCAGCCTTGCTTGGTTCCACATTACTTGGCTCCAATTCCCAAGTCCCTTCGTCCACTCGCTCTCCTCTACACGGAAGCAGGGGACCAACTTCCTCTCAAGGGGGAAGTACCAACCCACCTAGCCCCCCTCAAGGGTCAGGTTCACACAAAACTCACACCATGGCTGGAGCTAATCCTCCTCCCCCACTATAGATGCCATATTTGGCCTCTCTTAACATACCAGATCTAAGAAAAATCACAAATGATCCTATATTACATGACCCCACATGGCCTGCAATGCCTACCAAACTACCATCAGACATCCCCAAATTTGAAGGAAGCGCAGGAGATGACCTTGCCAACCATGTCATGACTTTCCACCTATGGTGCTCTTCCAACAACATTATGGATGATTCCATCAGAATATGATTATTTCAACACACACACACTAGCCCATCAGCGAAATGGTATGTAGATGAAAAATCAGGGTCCCATGCGACTTTCAGGTCCTTGGCCAAAGCATTTTTGACCTTCTTCCAATTACTAATCCGCCACGACAATGGTCTTGAACTACTCTCTAATTTCAAAAAAACCTCAACCACACATATCGTTGATCACATTCATGAGTGGCATAGACGACGTAGTTTGTGCAAAGTTGAAACCACCAAACAACAGTGTCTTGACTGGTTTCTCAGATCACTTGTCTCTCTCCTCGGTAAAGATGTAGCTTCCACCTTCCCTCAATCCGAAGAGGAATCCATCAGTAAGGCTCAACAATATGACCTCATCTATTCACAATTAGGGTACTTATACATGGTACTTCATGGTCTCCCCAAACCCATGCCATTTGGTCAAGACAAACCCAGAATGTCTCACTCAACAGACAAATTGATTGGTAATACCACACACCACAGTCCTCAACCCCAACCACCACCAATGTATGGCACACCTCAATATCCGTCAGCATATGGGGGAACCTCTTATTACCCCCCACCCCCTTATCAACAGCCATATCCTGTTGCTATTCCTCCACCCATCAGTGGGCCACCACCGACACCCCCACTACACCCACCTATCTAAACAAGTTCTGGTACCCCATCTACCTCAGCTTAGACTTTAAGTACTAGCGAAAGTGCCACACTTTCCTACGTACCTTACGAATCACAACTCCCATAGAATCTATACTTTCCATTCCCTGGTCGTCCATAGCCCATGGCACCCCCACACCCTCACACTAGGGTGAATTTGGTTCAACCCTCTCCCGTTTAGCGATATCAAAATTTTGAACAGTTGAAAACAGAAAATCTGACCTGTCCATCGAATAATGCCAAAAATAAAGGAAGAAATAGGAACAATAACAACCCAGGTCAAGGCAGGAATCAACCCCAACAAAACCAACCTACTGGGGGCAACCAGAACCAAGGGAATCAGAACCCCTAGGGGGGCAATAACAATAGACGTCAAGGGAGAAATAAAAATAATATTAAAACCACCTTCCATTGTGCCCTTTGCGGTGAGTTCGATCATTATACTCATCATTGTCCCCAAATCGTTGATTTTAAATGGCCGAAAGACTTAGGCAGTCTACCACATCCTCCAGCACCACCTGCCCCTCAGCAAGCCCCACAACAATATGTCCAACAACCACCCCAGCCGTGCTACAGAATCCCATTCCGCACCAAGGTGTGATAAACACCCAACATGACACACAACCTACCCCACCATAGTTGGGATAGTACCTCAATCAAAAAAATCCCACAGATCATACTATTCTCCTCACTAGTGAGGAAGAAATCCTTCTCCAAACACATAACTGTCAATACCATGCACCCGCTAAGTCTCCTCCCATTCCCATAGAAACAAACCCAACACCAATGGGACCCATGTTGGTACTCCCTCGCCCTACTTCTCAAACACCTCTTTGCATCCCTCGCATCCCATTGCGCAGGAATGTCCACAACCCCCAGGCTAGGGAAGCTCATAATTATAGTTTGGTTGATGACTTAGCACAATCCCCAGCTGCCATGTTAGTCTTATAGGTCCTTCAAACTTGTCCCACTCAGTGGAAATCATTACTTTCTGCCTTCAGGGAAGTCGACCCTGTGGATACTCAACTCATCACATTTGATCTAGACAGCGGAGAACCTCGCCTTCCCACTCTAATCTCTTTTCAAATCCCAGTAAAAATTTAGAACATTACAGTTCATCAGTGCATCATCGATGAAGGTGCATCCACATGCATTATGTCCAAATATGTATGGCAGAAACTTGGTTCCCTCAAACTCGTACCATCTACCATTACCTTAAGACCTCATGATGGATGACCATCGTCTCCTGAAGGGCTCTTCCAAAATCTCCCCATAGAACTCAATGGAAAAAACATTCTCATCGACATCGAAGTTATTGATGGCCCATTGGATTATAATATCATGTTCGGTCATAGCTACATGTACGCTATGAAGGTAGTTGCATCTTCCGTCTTTCGAACAATGACGTTCCCCCATAACAGGAAGATCATTACCATTGACCAAGTCTCACATTACGAGCCTAACCCTTCTGCCAACATCGATAACATTCTCCCTCTCATACACACGAGTCATGACACATACCCACTCATCAAAATGGGTCCCAGAATTTTCAAAGACCCGTCATTGTTAGGAACTTACCATGGTGCAACACCGCTCCTTCATCCTTCCAATCAAGTATGAGTCATATCATCCAATGAATCTGACATAGAGGATACCCTTCCTCCTAAGGAGGCTTCTATCATATCTGATGTCTCACTAGTTACAAAGCTCCCCCTCATGAGCCTCCTACAAACTCGTCGACTCCACCAGTCCATGATTTCACCAATCCCCAAGGCCATATCCTAGTTTGGGAGACAGTTCCCCCAACCATTACTCAAATCCCCTTCTTCTACCCTCCACCAGGCGTACAAGTTTTCCAAGTAGCCACAACACTTACCCTACCTAATATGGTGTTAGCAATTCCAGTTAGGTATTTACATCCACTAGAGATGATCCCTCAATCATTCCTTCCACCCCAAACAGAAGGAATCCCAATGATGATTCCCATACTCACTCCCACCATACCCGCTACACCCCCACTCACTACCCTCCTTGCCATAGTTGGGGGCAGATGAAAGAAAAAGGATTCCACAGCTCCACTTCCCACGTGCATCCAACCCCCTTGCGCGCTATGTGAGAAAGATGGACACCAAACCAACAACTGCCCATCTCTACCTGAGTTACGAAACCTGATTCCACTCAATCAAACACCCTCAACGCTCACCACTATAGCAAGTACTACCGCCACCGCCCCTCACTCAAGTAGTAAAGGGCTACGAACCAAATTTGATTGCACTATATGTTCAGAATATGGCCAGGATACACATCATTGCCTAACACTGCCACGCTTCCGGCAGACATTAGTCATAGTATGCCAAATATTTCAGAATGAACCCAATCCAGATACATTATCCCTACCCAAAATAACTAACATCCATTATGTCACCACTTCAGTCAATGAATGTATGAGATTCCCTTGCACTCTATGTGAATCCTTGGAACATTTTACATACCAATGTCCTATGATCATTGAATACAGGAAATGCCAATTGACCCTGATTCAAACCCCTACAAAATTGATAGTTGACCTTACCTCGTCACTAGAGATTCTTCATATCATTTCTCCCGAACCCAAGGCACACTCGACGCCTCCATGGTTCTTGGATGACTCATTCGAGGATTCACCCCCTAACGCCCCCAATTCTCCCATTCATTTCCCTACGGAAATTTTACATCCAACTACCACTAGTACTCCTTAGTACTTCGATATTTGGTTTATGTCGAGTGAACCATTGCAATCTCATTGCATCATCCCCCCTACTTCTTCATCACCAGGGGACTACCACATGGTAACAGTCACCGATATCACTCTTCATGACCCCTTGTATTCCACTGTGATGAGGACATACTCAAAGAGTTAAACACCCCCGACTACCCATGGGATGCGCTACACCATAGAGAGCTCTTCTTTCCACAGGAAGCCTCCACGCCTCCTAACCAATACCCCATATACGCAGTCGAAACCAAGGATTTTATCCCATCAGGGCATATCGACTGGTTCAACAACCCCATTCCCGCCCTTGATGCTTTTTAAGAAGGCAACATGGCTAACATTTCCCTGACCATCAAAATCAATATTTCCATAAAAAATGGAGTCATCGAGGAAATCACCATTGGCGCCGCTTGCACTCCTCAAGAAGTCACCGCCTATAAAGCCCTCTTCCAAGAATATCGGGATATTTTTTCCTGGTCATACACAGAAATGCCTGGCCTTGATCCCTCTATCATTGAACATCGCATTGACACCTGGCCTAAAATTACACCAGTTCGTCAAAAACAGTGACCACTACACCTATCCAAAGCAGCGGCCATCAAAGCCAAGATTGACAAATTACAAATGGCTGGGTTCATATACCCCATCGCCTATACATCATGGGTTTCCAACCCTATACCCATTAAAAAAAATAGGGCACTATCCACGTTTGCACATAATTTCATGATCTCAATCACGCATGTCCCAAAGATAACTTTCCAATGCCTTTCATCGATCAAATTATCGACGATTTCAGAGGCCACAAGGCTCTATCCTTCATGGACAGTTTCTCTGGTTATAATCAAATACAAATCCACCCAGCCAATCAATACAAAACCGCATTCACTACCCCTTGGGGTACTTTTGCATATCGTGTCATGCCTTTATGCTAGCGCAACTTTCCAACGGGCTATGACATACATTTTTCATAATCTGGCTCATCTCATCCTCACATACTTGGATGACCTCATAGCTCAATCCAAGAAACGCACCCAAAATCTTGATGATTTACGGATCATCTTTCAACGATGTCACCAGTACAACATCCACTTGAACCCCCTCAAGTGCATGTTCTATGTCACTGCGAGGTGCCTCCTCGGATTCATCATTTCCCAAAGCGGTATTACTGTGGACCCCCTCAAAATCCAAGACATCACAGAAATTCCACCTCCTCGGAATTTACGCCAAACTTCCAATCACCATTTTGGGAGCTCTGAGTGTCCGTTCTTCAATCCGTCTTCAGCCACGGGATCAACATCCTGTCATCTACATCAAGACAGTACCTAGGCCACTTTTTATCCTTAGCCCCTGGGGCACCATTTTGTTTCATACCCGGTCCAAGTATGCATGCTCATATTCAAAATTATCAAATAAATGCTCGCATGTTTAGTTCTCTTCAGATATTGTTCACATTGGGTATTTGGTTTTCATGTGTGCAGGTACTTGGTCATCATACATCAACGCAACCCCTTTAGGTATATAATCATCACTAGCATGTAATCATTCCCTTTGAATATCACTTGCATCTCCAGTCACACCCTCTGACATTTGCCTCTAGGATCCCTATCTCCGGCTCTGTAGTACCAACATCTCCATTACATCTTCAGTACTATCACCCAGTAGCACTCTCCCCCACATGAGTTGTCCCATTCATAGCACCATTTTACACTTTGACACTCATGCTATTTTTCAAACCTTTAAGGATGGGAGTCCCAATAGTATTACATCATGTCGTGAATCAGCAACATAATCCTTTTCCTCATTTTGCCAGCTTTCCCACTGGGCTCCCAGATTATCTCTTCAAGGTTCTATTTTGACTACACCTCTGTAGTATCATGAACCCTCCCTTTCATTCACAATCAGTTTTCCCCTCTGCAAATTTCCTTTCATTTCACCTACCTCATATAGAAACCCACCCATGGGGCCCCCACCCTACACCAGTTCTCCAAGCAAATTGTGCCCTAACCAGCCCAACCATATTACATCCGAGGGGCACCCATTTCTGTATTTGTACACTCATCCCAAATTATTCTTTATTTATTTGGTACATTGTAAAAATCCTTTGTTTCCATCATTTACATCTCTTTTTGTCGCCACCTTTGATGACCTTCTCCCCTTTTTTAGCAAATGCAACCCATGTCACCGTTGGTTGGGGCACTCCTTATCATCTACCCCTATTGACATCGTCCATATACTTCGAGTATCCCACAGGCCACTTACCTCTTCCGTCTGAGTTTGTTCACTTTGTCCTACCTCTGGCACAACCTATCCCATGTCTTGTTGTCCCCTTGACACTCGACCTCATTGAACGATTGCGACCACTTATACCTCACATATACCCCCAACCAAGGGTAGTCTTGAGTCTTCCTACATCTTGACTTCATCCATGTACCTCCTCCAGTTCCTAACCTCACCTAGTAGATTTCACAAAGCCCTTTGCTTCTTGGAGTCGCGTCCCCCTTTTTTGTCGACATCAGCACAGTTTCCAGAAGGGCGATAGTATCTTGACTCTCATTACCTTTCCAATGAGAGGTCTCGGATGGCACAGGGAGAACCACAATTTCTCCTTGCTGTGATTGACCACCATAACATTCGACTTCAACACTTTCTCATGTTATGGTGGGTCATACTTTGTGACTATTGCAGTTATTTCTTATATGTTCCGAATAACTCTGAACTTGGCTGGGCTCTCAATGCCTATCGAATCCGTGATACTTCTTACAAATGTCACTGCCTACCATTCATAATATGTTCCTTTGGAGAATTGTATTATGTCTTTATCATGACCACCCTTGAG
>JASDQU010099926.1:318048-331227 GCA_032191745.1 Picea mariana
TGACCCATTTCTTAGGCCGAAAATCTAAATGTCGCACTTTGACCGAGGTACCTAGTGACCAAATTTTAGGACATCTACCCAAGTGGAAATCGTGGGCTGCAATTGCACCTTGATCAGATTTTGTGTGTCTATTGTGAAATATCGCCAGCTCTTTCAGGATATGCCCCCTTTGCCCCTCATTATAACTTATTATTTCATCCTTCACTAGTTTCTCTTCCGGTGACTTCAGACCCCACTGTTGAGTACTATTGGAAGGTCCAGTGCTATTTGAGAGGAAGGATGTTACATATTTTAGGACATGAGCATTTGTTTTCTTTGATTCCCCACACAGACAAAACCCACTTATCCACATATATGCTTCTTTTTCAAAATACTTTATGTATGATGCACTTCTGATTACATTTTGATCTAGATATATATATTGTGTAAAGTTCAAAATTTGCAGCAAAGACTCTTGTTTATTTTTCTCCCATCACATTTTGCACACATCCACTCATCTAGTCGGACATCATAGGGGACCCACAGAACCCCCATCGTTCTAGATGCTTACTAAACCTCCCTCTTATTTTAGGGGGAGTTCCTAGTCTTGCCCACTCATCGACACCACCTTCACACACTCCTATGAGCACTACTATCTTAGGATCATCTTTGCTTGGTTCCACATTAATTGGGTCCACTTCCCAAGTCCCTCCATCCACACGCTCTCCTTTACATGGAAGTAGAGGACCCACTTCCTCTCAAGGGGGAAGTACCAACCCACCTAGTCCCCCTCAAGGGTCAGGGTCACAACACACTCACACCATGGCTGGGGATAATCCTTCGCCCCCACTGTAGATGCCATATTTGGCCTCTCTTAACATACCAGATCTAAGAAAACTCACCAATGATCCTATATTGCATGACCCCACATGGCCTGCAATGCCCACCAAACTACTTTCAGACATCCCCAAGTTTGAAGGAAAGGAAAGAGATGACCCTGCCAACCATGTCATGACTTTCCACCTATAGTGCTCTTCCAATAGAATTATGGATGATTCCATTAGAATACAATTATTTCAACGCACACTCACTGGCCCATCAACCAAATGGTATGTAGATGAAAAATCAGGGTCCCATGTGACTTTCGAGTCCTTGGCCAAAACATTTTTTACCTTATTCCAATTACCAATCCACCATGACAATGGTCTTGAACTACTCTCTAATTTAAAACAAACCTCAACCACACATATCGTTGATCACATTCACGAGTGGTGTAGATGATGTAGTTTGTGCAAAGCTAAAACCACCAAACAACAGTGTCTTGACTGGTTTCTCAGATCACTTGTCTCTCTCCTCGGTAAAGATGTAGCTTCCACCTTCCCTCAATCCGAAGAGGAATCCATCAGTAAGGCTCAACAATATGACCTCATCTATTCACAGTCAGGGTACTTATACACGGTACTTCCTAATCTCCCCAAACCCATGCCATTTGGTCAAGACAAACCCGGGATGTCTCACTCAGCAGATGGATTGATTGGTAATACCACACACCACAGTCCTCAACCCCAACCACCACCAATGTATGGCACACCTCAATATCTATCATCGTATGGGGGAACCTCTTATTACCCCCCACCCCCTTATCAACAGCCATACCTTGTTGTTGTTCCTTCGCCCATCAGTGGACCACCGTCGGCACCCCCACTACACCCAACTATCCAAACAAGCTCTGGTACCCCCTCTACCTCATCTTATACTATGAGTACTAGCGAAAGCACCATGCCTTCCTATGTACCTTATGGATCACAACCCCCAAAAAAAATGTACTTTCCCTTTCCTAGTCCTCCACAGCCCATGGCACCCCCACACCCTCACGCTGTGGTGAATTTTGTTCAACCCTCTCTTGTTCAGCAATATCAAAATTTTGAACAGCTGAATACGGAAAATCCGACCCATCCATCGAATAATGCCAAAAAGAAAGGAAGAAATAGGAACAATAACAACCCAGGCCAAGGTGGGAATCAACCCCAATAAAACCAACCGGCTGGGGGCAACCAGAACCAAGGGAATCAGAACCCCTAGGGGGGCAATAACAACAGGCGTCAAGGGAGAAATAACAAAACTATTAAAACCAACTTCCCTTGTGCCCTTTGTGGTGATTTCAGTCATTATACTCATCATTGCCCCCAAATCATTGATTTTAATGGCTGAAAGACTCAGGCAGTCTATCACATCCCCCAGCACCACCTGCCCCTCAGCAAACCCCACAACAATACGTGCAACAACCCCCCCAACCATGCTGTAGAATCCTATTCCACACCAAGGTGTGATAAACACCCAACAAGACACGCAGCCTACCCCACCTCAGTTGGGACAATACCTCAATTCAAACAACCCTGTAGATCGTACAATCCTCCTCACCAGTGAGGAAGAAATCCTTCTACAAACACGTAATCGTCAGTATCATGCACCCGCTGAGTCTCCTCCCATTCCTCCAGAAAAAATACCCGCACCAACGGGACCCCCATTGGTGATCCCTTTCCCTAACACAGAACCACCTCTTCGCATCCCTCGCATCCCATTACGTAGGAATGTCCACAACCCACAGGCTAGGGTAGCTCATAATTACAGTTTGGTTGATGACTTAGCACAATCCCCAGCTGCCATGTCAGTCCTAGAAGTCCTTCAGACTTGTCCCCCTCAGTGGAAATCATTACTTTCCACCTTGGGGGAAGTTGACCCCGCAGATACTCGACTCATTACATTTGATATTGACAGTGGCGAACCTTGCCTTCCCGCTTTGATCGCTTTTCAAATCCCAGTGAAAATTCAAAACATCACAATTCATCGGTGCATCATCGATGAAGGTGCATCCACATGCATTATGTCCAAAACTATATGGAAGAAACTTGGTTCCCCCGAACTCATACCATCTACCATTACCTTACGAGCTTATGACGGATGACCGTCGTCTCCAGAAGGGCTCTTCCAAAATGTCCCCGTAGAACTCAAGGGAAATACTATTCTCATCGACATTGAAGTTATCGATGCCCCACTCGATTATAATATCATGTTCAGTTGTAGCTACATGTACGCTATGAAGACAGTTGCCTCTTCCATCTTTTGAACAATGATGTTCCCCCATAACGGGAAGATCGTTACCATTGACCAAGTCTCACATTACGAGCCCAACCCTTCTGCCAACATCGATAACATTCTCCCTCTCATCCACACAAGTCATGACGCATACCCACTCATCGAAATGGGTCCCAGAATTTTCAAAGACCCATCATTGTTAGGAACTTACCATGGAGCACCATCACTCCTTCATCCTTCCAATCAAGTATGTTTTGTATCATCCAACGGAACTAACATAGAGGATACCCTTCCTCCTAGGGAGGCTTCTATCACATCTGACATCCCACTAGTCGTAGAGCTCCCCCCTCATGAGCCTAATGCTAACTCATTGACCCCACCAATACATGATTTCACCTCTCCCCTAGGCCATATCCCAGTTTGGGAGACAGTTCCCCAAACCATTACTCAAATCCCCTTTTTCTACCCTCCACCTGGCGTATAATCTTTCCAAGTAGCCTCAATGCTTACCCTCCCTAATATGGTGTTAGAAATTCCAGTTTGGTATTTACATCCACCCGAGATGGTCCCTCAACCATCCCTTCCCCCCCAAATGGAAGGAATCCCAATGACAATTCCCATACTCGCTCCCACCATACCCTCTCCACCCCCTCTCACTACCCTCCCTGCCACAGCTAGGGGTAGGAGAAAGAACAAGGATCCCATAGCTCCACTTCCCCCGTGCATCCAACCCCCATGCATGATATGTGAGAAAGATGGACACCAAACCAATAACTGCCCATCTCTACTAGAGTTATAGAACTTGATTCCACTCCATTAAAGTCCATCAACACTCGCCACCGTAGCAAGAACTTTTGTTACCACCCCTCACTGAAGTAGTAAAGGGCTACGAACCAAATTCACTTGCACTATATGTTCATAATATGGCCATTATACACACCATTGCCCAGCACTTCCATGCTTCCAGCAGACATTAGCCGCAGTACGCCAAAGCTGCCATGACGAACCCAATCCAGCTACATCATCCCTACCAAAAATCACTGACATCCATTATGTCACAATTTCAGTCAATAAACGTATGATATGCCCTTTCTCTCTATGTGAATCCTTAGATCATTTTACATACCAATGTCCTATGATCATTGAATACGGGCAATGCCAATTGACCCTGATTCAAACCCCTACAGAATCGATGGTTGACCTTACCTCATCACTAGAGATTCTTCATATCATTTCTCCCAAACCTGAGGCCCTCCCAATGCCTCCGTGGTTCTTGGATGACCTATCTGAGGATTCACCCCCAATTCCCCTGTTCATTTCCCTACAGAAATTTTACATCCAACTACCACAGGTACTCCTCAGTACTTCGATATTTGGTTTATGTCGAGTGAACCATCGCAATTTCATTGCATCATTCCCCCTGCTTCTTCATCACCAAGGGGTAACCACATGACAACAATCACCGATATCACTCGTCACAACCCCTTGTATTCCCACCAATTCCTCTGTGACGAGGAAATACTTGAAGAGTTAAACACCCCCGACTACCCATGGGATGTGCTACACCACCGAGCACTCTTCTTTCCACAAGAAGCCTCCACAACTCCTAACCAACACCCCATATACGCGGTTGAAACCAAGGATTTTATCCCGTCAGGGAATATCGACTGGTTCAACAACCCCATCCCTGCCCCTGATGCTTTTGAAGAAGGCAACATGGCCAACATTTCCCCGACCATCAAAATTGACATTTCCATAAAAAATGGCATCATCGAGGAAATCACCATTGGAGTCGCTTGCACTCCTCAAGAAATCACCACATATAAAGCCCTCTTCCATAAATATAAGGATATTTTTACCTGGTCATACACAGAAATTCCTGGCCTTGATCCCTCTATCGTCGAACATTGCATCAACACTTGGCTAGACATTACACCAATTCGTCAAAAACAGCGACCACTACACCCATCCAAAGCAGTGGCCATCAAAGCTGAGATTGAAAAATTACGCGCAACTAGGTTCATCTACCCCATTGCCTATACCTCATGGGTTTCCAACCCTGTACCCGTTAATAAAAAACAGGGCACTATCCGTGTCTGTACAAACTTTCACGATATCAATCACACATGTCCCAAAGACAACTTTCCAATGCCTTTCATCGATCAAATTATCGATGACTGCGCAAGCCATGAGGATCTATCCTTCATGGAAGGTTTCTCTGGTTATAATCAAATCCAAATTCACCTAGCCGATCAATACAAAACCACATTCACTACCCCTTGGGGTACTTTTGCATATCGTGTCATGCCTTTTGGTTTAAAGAATGTTGGCGCAACTTTCCAACGGGCTATGACATACATTTTTCACTATTTGGCTCATATCATCCTCGCATACTTGGACGACCTCACAGCTCAATCTAAGAAATGCACCCAACACCTTAATGATTTACAGATCATCTTCCAACGGTGTCGTCAGTACAACATCTGCTTGAAACCCCTCAAGTGTGTTTTCTGCGTCATCGTGGGGCACCTCCTCGAGTTCATCATTTCTCAAAGTGGTATTACCATGGACCCCCTCAAAGTCCAAGCCATCACCAAAATTCCACCTCCCTAGAATTTACGTCAACTCCAGAGCCTACAAGGAAAAGCTAACTTTCTACGGCGATTTGTCCCAGACTACGCCACTCGCACACACGGTTTCCTTCGCTTACTATGCCACGACATCCCATTTTACTGGGATGAACATGCCCAAAAATCATTTGACAATCTTAAAATGGTGCTCTCCAATGCCCCTTTAATTAATGCACCCAACTACAATCGTGACTATATCCTCTACATATCAACATCAGTTGTCTCCATAGTAGGAGTTCTCATTCAAATCAGTGATGACGATCATGAGCATGTCATTTATTACGTTAGTAAAAACCTCTCAAGGCCACCCTTGAAGTATAAACACGAAGAGAAACTAGCCCTTGCATTCATCCTCGCAGTCTAGAAACTGCGTCATTACATTCTTTTTCACATGACTAAGGTTGTAGCAGATTCCAACCCTATGCAATACTTGCTCAGTCGTCAGCAAATTAATGGCAAATTTTCCCGATAGATCATTATCCTTCAGGAGTACAATTTTGAATTCTCAACACCCAAGAGAAAGAAAGCTCTTTTCCTCACCGAACTTGTCACGACCTTCCCCTCCGATACTCTCAGTTCCCCCATCAATACCGACTTCCCTGATGAACATCTCTTTTACATCACTTCGGATGATCCTTGGTACGACGACCTCCTCGTCTACCTCCAAACTCAAAAGTTTAGTAACCACCTTTCACGAGATGATCGTCATCGTATTCGCCACCAGGCCCCCCGCTACCTCCTCATCGAAGACATCTTATACTGACAAGGGGTCGACACTATTCTTCGTCGATTCCTGACCATTGATGAGGCCGATAGAGTCTTGAATGATTGCCATAGAAGCGCATGTGGGGGCCATCTTTCGGGAATGTCCACTGCTCAGAAGATCATCCAAGCAGGTTACTTTTGGCCTACATTGTTTCACGATTGCATTCATGCCATGAAACGATGCGAGAAATGTCATCTTTACGCCAACAAAGCACGAGAACCACCTGCTCTTCTTCATCCAGTCATTACTATTGGCCCCTTTTTTAAATGGGGCATTGACTTCATGACTTGTAATCCCCCCTCCAATAATGGACACAAATACATTTTTGTTGCAGTCAATTACTTCACAAAATGGGCAGAAGCTATGCCCACCTTCAACAATACCGCTAACACTGCAGCGCGTTTTTTCTTTAACCACGTCATATCCCACTTTGGATTACCACTCCAATTAGTTTCTGATCATGGGAAACACTTCGAGAATGAGATTTTCGTTGAACTCTCATCTCGGTTAGGATTCTCCCACAAGTTTGTCTCACCATATTACCCTCAGTCTAATGGACAAGTTGAAGCAGTTAACAAGGTCCTCAAGACCGTGTTACAGTGCACGGTTAATAAACATAAGACCAATTGGTATCATATGTTATTTTCCACGTTATGGGCTTACCATATAGTTGTGAAAACAACTACTAGTTTCACACCATTTCATCTAGTCCATGGAGTTGAGGCCACTCTTCCCATCGAGTGCGAAATCCCCACCTTACGCACCATAATTAAGCTATTACCCGACACTGCTCCAATGGAACAGCGCTTGTTGAACTTAGAGTCCCTAGATGAAGATCATCGATATTCCTTACAGAACAATGGGGAAACTAAAAAATGGTCAAAAGCCACCTTTGATCGCCATGTCAACCTTCGCTCATTTTTAGAAGGTGACCTCATCCTTGCTTACGATATCGCTCATGATACCTTTGGTCATGGAAAATTTGAGTCACTATGGCATGGCCCATACATTATCCAACATTGCCTCACCAAAGGCACATACATCCTGGCCTCTCCCGAAGGCCTCTCTCTCAAAGAACCCATCAACGGGTTATACTTAAAGAAATTTTATGCCTAAGCATAGCATTTCTACTTTAGGTTATTTCTTTCATAGTGTTTTTAATCTTTTTTCCATCCCTCACATCTAAACTATCATTTGTGCTATTTGCAGATGCTTCCTCCACCAGCCTACCACATCAGTTACACTGACGGCACCAATCGTTGGACACAAAATCTCGCTTTGGCAACTTGGGCCCTCTATACCCCCTCACATGAAATTCTCCATTCGAGCGGCATATGTTTGGGTTCAGCCACTAACAACCAAGCTGAATACATTGTCGTCATTGGCCTCCTCATCGATGCCCAGCATCATCATATTCGTCGCCTTAGCGTCTTTCTCGAATCTCAACTAGTCATTCTCCAGCTCAACAATGTGTACTGGGTCTGCAATCCTTGCCTCTTTCATAAATACTTGTAGGTTAGACTTTTATCTCGACATTTTGATTTCACTACATTTACACATATTCCAAGACAATTGAATCAAATTACAAATAACTTAGCTAACATTGTGTTAGACTGGCACATATCACATCAAGATACCTCTACACATACATAAACCTATCAAAAACCTGTCATATCATATATAGATTAGACATCATCAACATATGTAAACATCACATAGATCTCAAAAATGTATACTCATGTATATATAAGTCGGTCCACAGTGCCATCCAAATGTTTTCATACAAAAATACAAGTATCTGCAGGCCAGTGAAGCACCTTGTTACAAAATGGGCTCACCAGCCTATATACAAAAGTTCAAAAATACATAGAGCACCACTCAAGGTGCCTCTAAAGAACCACCTCTTGCCCCTCCCTCAGGAAGTGGTACCTCACTCACTACTGGTCCCTCCAGACCGGGAGGTAACCATTCGGTCATAGCAGCACCTGCTACTTCTACTCGTCGTACCACAACCCGCCACGATGGTGGAACCCCCACACACTGCTCCAGGATGCCCTCATCCTGGATACATGACCATGTGCCCTCAGGAACACCTTGTAGCACTGCCTCCAAGCGACGGCGAATATCCTCAAAATCTGCTCCGGCATCCACCGGAGGAGCATGTGATGGCCTAGCACCTAGGTCATCAAACTAGCATCTCCTTGCTGCTCTCTCAAGCTCAGCTGGTCTCACCTCAATGTACTCACGTCGACGTATCTCTCCTACCCGCGGCCCTCCCCACGACAGTCTCCCCGGCTTCTGGTGAGCCAGTGCCCTCAGCAACTCAACCTTGCGCCCGCGAGGTGCCACATCTGCACATACAAACAAACAACATATAGTATCAACATCTATACCAAAATACACATGTCATGCTATCTTAAAAACAAAAAATATATATCAAACTCATAAAATTACCTCGATGATCAAAAACCTCCCCTGAAGGTAACACCATGTCCGGATCACCCCGGAAGTCAACACCAGCATATGGAAACTGCAATATCATCTGCAGCATCTGCCGCCACACCTACTTCGCCTCAGCCGTGAAGAAGTGGCCACCCTCGCCACCACTGTGGTGAATAAAAATAGTCGACCACCACCTTAGTCACGGCTCTCGCATTCCAGGAGCGCCCAATAAAATCTAGGGCGCAACATAGTCACCCTCTCCAAAAATCAAGCCACTAGAATGAACCCAAAGGCAAACTCTCCTGTATCAGTGGACCGACATTGGTCCAGCTGCCCTACCATCCTGGTATGCAGTGTAAGACCCCAGTAAAATTTCTCACCGGCCAATACCCTCTGCATAATACTAAGGTGACCACCACTGATCCGTTCAGTCGCAAGGGACCCGTACACCCTTACAATCATCATTGTTATACAGCGATGCGCTAGAGCATCCATCGCCCTGATGCCCACGACAAAGCCTGACATAAAGTTCACCCTAGAATAGTATCTCTGGCCCACTGTCACTAATGCCACATCAGCAGGTAACACCGACTCCATCGGTAGGGGCGTTCCCCGAAAAGGAGCCTAGTCAAAAAATATACATCCTCCACTGTAGTGAAGGAAAGTTGCTCTCCCCACACCATAAAACAATGCAGGTCCAGACTCCACATTTGGATAAGGAACTGCAGGAGATACTCTTGTGCCCGTATCAACAGGCACTCAAAGAAATTCAGTAGCCCATAGGCTGCCAAAGTAACACGAACCCTCGGCTCCTTAATTGCCATGGCATATCTCAGCAGGGACCGATCTCGCTCTCGCCAACCAACTGGCATCATGTAAAATGATCGCCTGCAGCCACATAAAACAATCCTAAGTCAGCCACATTGACCCTAAAAAACATTAAAAATATAAGTTTTACACCCGTCAACCTTGCCCCCAAGGCGCGGTTGTTTAACCCACAGGCGCGCACATATGCGCGCCTATTCAACCCACAGGCGCGCATGTATGCGCACTTGTTCACTCCACAGGTGCACACTCAGGCGCACTTGTCCATCCCACAGGCACGCATGCATGCGTGCCTGCTCAATCTACAGGGGTGCCTCCATGCGCCCCTGTCACGAACATAGGTGTGCATCAAAGCATGTATGTCCACTACACAATCGCGCACACATGCGCGGCTGTGTTGCCAACAGACGCGCACATAATGTGCGCCTTAGTCCACCTTACGGGCACCCCCATGCACGGCTATCTGGACGACAAGCGCACACTTGTGTGTGCATATTTCTGGATCACCCACGCACTTATGGTCCCACATCCCTAAAAACCCCTATACGACCCTCCATATAGCCCCTGCCCAAAAATGGAAAACCTAATTCTATGCAGGACGATCAAACTACTAACCTGAAGCTCACTGGTCCTCAATCGACTGTCTCGTTCTCCCGAAATCTCCAAATCTCCTCTGAATACCTCTCATCTAGTCACTCTGGAAGCAAGTACAAATGAGGTGGCAATGTGGGCCATACAACTATATATAGGCCTTTTCACCAAACTTCCACTCACCATTTCGGGAGCTCCGGGTGTCCATTCTTCGATCCATCTTCATCCATGGGATCAGCATCCTGTCATCTACATCAAGATAGTCCCCATACCACTTTTCATCCTGAGCCCTTGAGGCACCATTTTTTCATACCCTAACCAGGTACGCATGCTCATATTCAAAATTATCAAATAAATGCTCGTATGTTTAATTCTCCTCAGATATTTTTCACGTCGGGTATTTGGTTTTCATGTGTGGAGGTACTTGGTCATCATACATCAACACAACCCCTTCAGGTATATACTCATCACTGGCATGTAGTCATTCCCTCTGAATCTCACTTACATCTCCAATCACACCCTCTGATATTTGCCTCTAGGATCCCCATCTCCGGCTCTACAGTACCAACACCTCCATTTGCATCTTTGGTACTGTCACCCAGTAGCACCCTTACCCACATGAGTTGTCCCATTCATAGCACCCTTTTGCACCTTTGACACTCATGTTTTTTTTCAAACCCTTTAGGGATGGGAGTCTTGATAGTCTTACATCATGTCATGAATCAGCCAGATACTCCTCCTCATTTTGCTAGCTTTCCCACCAGACTCCCAGATTATCTCTTCAAGGTTCTATTTTTGACTGCACCGCCGCAGTATCATGAACCCTCCATTTCATCCACAATCAGTTTGCCCCTCTGCAAATTTCCTGTCATTTCACCTAACTCATATAGAAACCCACCCATGGGTCCCCCACCCTCCACCAGTTCTCCAAGAAAATTGTGCCCTACCCAGGCCAACCATATTACATCGGGGCACCCATTTCTGTATTTGTACACTCATCCCACATTATTCTTTATTTATTGTACAAGCACCTTTATTTCCCACATTTCCATACCTTTTTGTCATCACCTTTGGCAACCTTCTTCCCTTTTTGGCAAAGGCAACCCATGTTGCCCTTGGTTGGGGCATTGCTTATCATCTAACCTTGACGACATCGTCCATATACTCCGAGCATCCCACAGGCCACTTACCTATGCCCTCTAAGTTTGTTCACTTTGTCACACCTCTGGCACAACTTATCCTCTGTCTTGTTTTCCCCTTGACACTCGACCTCGTTGAATGGTTGTAGTCACTTATTATCTCACATAATCCACACCCAAGGGTATTCTTGAGTCTTCCTCCATCTTGACTTCATCCATGTACTTCCTCCAATTCTTAACCTCACCTAGTAAATTTCACGAAGCCCTTTGCTTCTGGGAGTCACATCCCCCTTTTGTCGACATCAACACAATTTTCCAGAAGGGTGACAGTATCTTGACTCTCATTACCTTTCCAATGAGAGCTCTCGGATGGCACAGGGAGAACTACAATTTCTCCCTACTGTCATTGACCCCCATAAAATTTGACTTCAACACTTTCTCATGTTACGGTGGGTCTTACTTTGTGACTATTGTTGTTATTTCTTATATTTGCTGAAGGCCTCTGAACTTGGTTGGGCTATCAATGCCTACAGAATCTGTGATACTTCTTATAGATGTCACTGCCTACTGTTCAGAGCATGTTCATTTGTAGAATTGTCTTATGCCTTTATCACAATCTCCCCTGAGGGCACTGTAGTTGCCTACATCAACACCTCATTCCTTTTTTTGAGTTACATGACATGAGCATGGGGCATGCCCACCTCGTTTGTACACCGTTTATTTTTACACACCTTATGGAAGGTTGGGTTCTACAACTTCCCTTCTCCCTCCAACAGGTAACTCTTGACACTCCCACTATCGCTCTCTCTTACAATGGCACTCTTAGTAGAAGAAACATTGATGGATTTTGGCTATACGTATGCTCCTAACCTCATCCATCAGGGGGCATCTGTTATCACTGAAATTTTTTCCGCAAATGGTTACAAGAATTCAACATCGTCAAACAATTATGAGGTCACCCATGGACCAAAATTACCACAAAATCATTTCCAAAGGGTCAAAAACTATAAAAATAGTGACAAAATTAAAGGGCTTTATGAATACATAGGGCGTGAATGCACATGTATGAAACAGAAATGCAAGAATCGCACACATGTGCACGATGCACGACTGTTGTCGCAAAAATACGTGCACCTGAGAAATGACGCATTTATGAGAGTGGTAGGCCTCCCACCCACTTCTAGTTCAGCTTCCAAGTTGATTTGACACTCAAATCTAGACTAGATTCGACTAGGTGGCTTGTCAAAGACCTAGAAATGCCCTAATTAGCCTCTTTACACACCACAAACTAGTTGGACAATACCTCAAAGAAATGTTATAAAAAGGCCATGGATGTACTTCATTTTTCAAGGAATTCAATAGAAAAGTTATGCTGCCACTATTCTCTTGAGGAATCCTCTATTCCCATCAAGAGTATACTAGCATCATTGCATTGGGCAATCCATCTCACCCCTTGAGTGGATTAGCAATGAATTCTTTCACCATTTTCATTTTCAAAGTTGTATGAAGAGATTATATGTGGGGGTCCAAGAGCCCTCCCTTCGAGGAAGAAGGGACTCGTAGTCCTCTTTCTTCTCGGTGTTTTCTTTCACTAATATCAGGCTTATCATTGGTGACATGGGTCTCATTGTTTCTTTTGTCCTTATGTCCCTATGCTCATTAATTTAGTTGTTGTTTTATTTCTTAGTTTAATTCTTAGTTGTTCTTTTAT
>JASDQU010099926.1:331327-348914 GCA_032191745.1 Picea mariana
CACTGCTCCACTTCCTCCACACATACCACCCCCTTGTGCACTATGTGAGAAAGAGGGCCACCAAACCAACAACTGTCCATCACTACCTGAATTACGGAATTTGATCCCCCTCAATCCAACTCCCACACCTCCCGCCACTACTGCTAGTACCACCACTATCACCCACCCTTCCAGTAGTAAAGGGTTGAGGACCAAATATGCTTGTGCTATATGTTCAGAGTATGGCCATTACACCCATCATTTCCCAACACTTCCACGCTTTCAGTAGACATTAGCGGTTGTACGCCAGAACTTCCAGAACAACCCCAGTCCTGCTAAGTCCTCGTCAAAAAATATCATTGACATTCGCTATGTCACCACATCAGTCAATGAACATATGGGATGCCCTTGCTTTCTCTGCGATTCATTAGCTCATTTTACATACCAGTGTCCTATGATCCTTGAATATAGGCAATGTCAATTGGCCCTACTTCACCAATCCGCAGAGGCAATAATTGACATTACCTTGTCACTAGAGAATCTTCATGTCATTTCTCCCGAGCCCAAGGCACTCCCAATGCCTCTATGGTTCTTAGATGACGTCTCTGAGGATTTACCCCACAACCCTCGCAACTCTCTTGTTCATCCCCCTATGGACACTCTCCACCCAACCACCACGGGTACCCCTCAGTACTTCAATATCTGGTTTATGTCGAGTGAACCCTCACCGTCTCCTAGCATTGCTCCCTCTACTTCTCCATTAGGGGGCAACCACATTATCAATGAGGTCACTCCTCATGACCTCTTGTATTCCCGCCATTTCCAAAGTGACGAGGAAATCCTAGAAGAGCTAAATCGCCTGGACTCTCCCTGGGATGCACTACATCACCATGCACTCTTCTCTCCACAGGAAGCCCTCATGCCGCCTAAACAAAACCCCATTTACACGGTTGAAACCAAAGATTTTATCTCGTCAGGGCCTATCGATTGGTTCAACAATCCCATTCCTGCCCCCGATGCTTTTGAAGAAGGTAATATGGCCAACATTTCCCCCACCATCAAAATCGATATTTCCATTAAACATGGCATCATCGAAGAAATCATCATTGGAGCTGCTTGCACTCCTCAGGAAATCGCCTCATATAAAGCCCTCTTCTAGGAATATAGGGATATTTTCGCCTGGTCATACACAGAAATGCCTGGCCTCGATCCCTCTATTGTCGAACATCGCATCAATACTTGGCCCGACATCACACCAGTTTGCCAGAAACAGCGACCGCTACACCCATCCAAAGCCGCGGCTATCAAAGCCGAAATCGACAAATTACGTGTTGCCGGGTTTATTTACCCCATCGCTTATACTTCATGGGTTTCCAACCCTGTACCCGTCGACAAAAAACAGGGCACTATCCGCGTTTGCACCGAATTTCATGATCTTAATAACTCATGTCCCAAATACAACTTCCCAATGCCTTTCATCGATCAAATTATCGACGACTGCGCCGGCCATGAGTCTCTCTCATTTATGGACGAAATCTCCGGCTATAACCAAATCCAAATCCACTCAGCCGATCAATATAAAACTGCATTCACTACCCCGTGGGGTACCTTTGCATACCGTGTCATTCCTTTCGTCTTAAAGAATGCCGATGCAACTTTCCAGCGGGCAATGACATACATCTTCCATGATCTGGCTAAAATCATCCTCGCCTACTTGGATGACCTCACAGCTCGATCCAAGAAACGCACCCAGCATCTCGATGATTTACGAATCATCTTTCAGTGGTGTCATCAGTACCACATCCACTTGAATCCTCTCAAGTGTGTGTTCTGTGTCACCACAGGGCGCCTCCTCAGATTTATTGTTTCCCAGAGCAGTATTACCGTGGACCCCCTCAAAGTCCAAGCTATCATCGAAATTCCACCTCCCCGAAATTTATGGCAACTTCAGAGTCTTCAGGGAAAAGCTAACTTTCTTCGATGCTTTGTCCCAGATTACTCCATATGCACACATGGTTTCCTTCACTTACTACATCACGACATCCCATTTCAATGGGACGACCATGCCCAACAGTCATTTGACGATCTTAAAGCAGCTCTTTCAAATCCACCGTTAATTAGTGCACCTGACTATAATCGCGACTACATCCTCTACGTATCAACATCAGCTGTATCAGTAGCCGGTGTCCTCGTCCAGCTCAGAGATGACAATTGTGAACATGTCATTTACTACGTTAGTAAGAACCTCTCAGGACCACCTTTGAAGTATAAAAACGAAGAGAAACTTGCTCTTGCAGTTGTCCTCGCAGTCCAGAAATTGTGCCATTACATTCTGCTTCGCACCACAAAGGTCGTCGCAGATTCCAACCCTATGCAGTACTTGCTCAGCCGTCGACAAGTTAACGACAAATTCACTCGATGGATCATTATCCTTCAGGAATACAACCTCGAGTTCTCAACACCTAAGAGTAAGAAGGCCCTCGTTCTCGCTGAACTTGTCACGACCCTCCCCTCTGACACCACCAGTGCCCCTGTCAACACCGACTTCCTCGACGAACATCTCTTTTACATCACTTCGGATGATCCTTGGTATGGCGACCTCCTCATCTACCTTTGAACTCCAAAGTTCGGTAATCACCTTTCACGAGATGACCGTCGACGTATTCGCCATCAGGCCCCCCGCTACCTCCTCATCGAAGATATCCTCTACCGGCGGGGCATCGACACCATTCTTCATCGATGCCTGAATATTGATGAGGCTGATAGAGTCTTAAATGACTGCCACAATGGCGCCTATGGGGGCCATCTTTCGGGTATATCCACTGCTCAAAATATTATTCGAGCAAGTTATTTTTGGCCTACCTTGTTTCATGATTGCATTCATGCCGTGAAACGATGTGAGCAATGTCAACTCTACGCCAACAAAGCCCGGGCTCCCCCCGCTCTTCTTCACCCTGTCATTACTGCTGACCCTTTTTGTAAATGGGGCATCGAATTTATGACTTGTAATCCGCCCTCTAGCAATGGCCACAAATACATCATTGTCGCCGTTGATTACTTCACCAAATGGGCCAAAGCTATGCCCACTTTCAACAACACCGCTGACACTGCAGCGCATTTTTTCTTTAACCACGTCATATCCCGTTTTGGAGTACCTCTCCAACTCATTTCTGATAATGGGAAACACTTCGAGAATGAGATCTTCGTTGAACTCTCATCTCGGTTAGGCTTCTCTCACGAGTTTTCCTCACCATATTACCCTCAGTCAAATGGACAGGTCGAGGCAGTTAACAAAGTCCTCAAGACCATGTTACAATGCACGGTTAATAAACATAAAACCAATTGGCATCATATGTTATTTTCTGCGCTATGGGCTTACCGAATAGTTGTGAAGACCGCTACTGGTTTCACACCATTCCATTTAGTCTATGGGGTCGAGGCAACTCTTCCCATCGAGTACGAAATCCCCACCTTACACACCATAATTGAGCTATTACCTGACACTGCTCCGATGGAGCAGCGCTTGCTAAACTTGGAGTCTCTGGATGAAGATCATCGATCTTCTTTACAGAACAACGAGGAAGCTAAAAAATGATCCAAGGCTACCTTTGATCGCCATGTCAACCTTCGATCATTCCATGAAGGCGACCTCGTCCTGACTTATGATATCGCTCATGATACCTTTGGCCATGGAAAATTTGAATCACTTTGGCATGGCCCTTACATTATCCAACATTGCCTCACCAAGGGCGCATACATCCTGGCCTCCCCCGAAGGTCTCTCTCTCAAAGAACCCGTCAACGGGTTGTATCTCAAGAAATTTTATGCTTAAAAGTAGTCATTCTACTTTAGGTTATTTCTTCTTTTCTAGTGTTTTTAATCTTTTTCTCCTCCCCTCTCGTCTATTGGCACAGGTGCACATTAGCGTGCACCTGTTGTGCTTCACAGGTGCGCCCCTACGCACGCTTGTTCAACATACAGATGCACACCGGTGCACGCCTGTCAAACCCACAGGCACGCACTAGTGCACACCTGTTCGATGTATAGGCACGCGCGTATGCGCGCCTTTCACTGAATCGCCTGCGCATGGGGGGCCCACACCCCCTAAATACCCCTGTATGACCCTCCGTACAAACCCTGCCCAAAAATTGAAAGCCTATTTCTATGAAGGATGATCAGACCACTAACCTGATACTCGCAAATCCTCAATCGAATGCCTCGTCCTCCTCGAATCTACAAATATCCTCTGAAAACTGCTTGTCCACTCACTACTGCAGCAAGTACAATGAGGTGGCAATGTGGGCCCTACAACTATATATAGGCCTTTTTGCCAAACTTCCCCTCACCATTCTGGGAGCCCAAGGTATCCATTTTTCAAACCGTCTTCCGTCTCGGGATCAACATCCCGTCACCTACATCACAGCAGTCCTTGGGTCGCTTTTCATCCTGAGCCCCCAGGACGCCTTTTTTCTCATATCATGGTCAGGTACGCATGCGCATAGTCACATTTATCAAATACATGCTCATATCTTTGATTCTCTTCAGATATTATTCACTTTGTGTATTTGATTGTTATGTGTGTAGGTACTTGCTCATCATCTATCAGCATAACCCCTTCAGGTATATACTTAGCACTGGCATGTAGTCTCTCCCACTGTATTACATTTACATTTCCAGTCACACCCTCTGAGATTGGCCTCTAGGATACCCATTCCTGGCTCTGCAGTACCCACACCTCCATTTTCATCATTGGTACTGTTACCCGATAGCATTCTTACCCACATGAGTTGTCCCATTCATAGCCCCTTTTGGCACTTTTGACACTCATTCTGTTCTTCATTACCCTTTAGGGATGGGAGTCCTGATAGTCTTTCATCATGTTGCGAATTAGCCACATACTTCTTCTCCTCATTTTTCTAGCTTTCCCACATGGACTCCCAGATTATCTCTTTCCGGTTCTATTTTTTACTTGCACCTCCGCAGTATCATGAACCCTCCATTTCATCCACCATCATTTTTCCCATTTGCGAACCTACCTTCATTTCACCTACCTCATATAGAAACTCCCCAATGGGGCCCCCAGCCTTCATCATCTTTCCAAGAAAATTCTGCCCTCCATGGGCCACCCATATCACACTGGGGCACCCGTTTCTGTATTTGTACATTTCTCCCCAAATTATTCGTTATTTATTGTACAAACGCCTCTATTTTTAGTCATTTCATTATCCTTTTTGTCGTCACCGTTGGCGACCTACTTCCCTCCTTTTGGCCAAGCGCAACCCATGTCACCCATGGTTGGAGCATTACTCATCATCTACCCTGGTCGGCATCGTCCACATATTCAGAGTACCCCACAGGTCACTTACCTCTACCCTCTGCCGTTGTTCACTTTGTCCCACCTCTGGCCCAACTTATCCCCGGTCTTGTCGTCCCCCTGACACTCGACCTCGTTCCACGGTTGTAGCCAATTTTTATCTCATACATCCTCCAACCAAGGGCAGTCTTGAGTCTTCCCACTTCTTGACTTCATCCATGTACCTCTTCCACTTCCTCACCTCAGTAGATTCCATGAAGTCCTTTGCTTTTGGGAGTCGCTTTTCCCTTTTGCCGACATCAACACAATTTTCCAGAAGGGCGACAATATCTTGATTCTCATTCTCCATTTAATGAGAGATCTCGGACGGCACAGGGTAAAACACCATTTCTCCCTGTTGTCGTTGGCCCCCATAACATTCGACGCCAACACTTTCTCGTGTTATGGTGGGTCTTACTTTGTGACTATTGCAGTTATTTCTCTCATTTGCCGAAGACCTCTGAACTTGGCTGGGCTATCACTGCCCACATAATCGCTGCTACTTATCGCTGCGATCACTACCTATTGTTCCAAGTATGTTCATTTACAAAATTGTCTTTTGCCTTTATCAAAACCACCCTCGTAGGTGATGCAGTTGTCTACACCAACGCTTCCGTCATATTTTTTCAGAGTTACATAACATGAGCATGGGGCATGCCCACCTTGTTTGTACATAGTTGTATATTTTATGCACCTTATGGAATGTTGGGTCCTACCGGTTCCTTTCTCCTCCAAAGTATTGCTCTAAATGATCCCACTCTTTCTCTATCTTACAACAACATTCTCAGTAGAAGAAACATTGATGGATTTCGGCTATACATATGCTCCTAACCTCATCCATCAGGGGGCATCTGTTATCACTGAAATTTCATCAGCACATGGTTACAAGAACTCAGCATCGTCAAATAGTGATGAAGTCATTCATGGACTTGAATTAATTCCACAGCATTCAAAAAGGTCAAAAACTATACAAAGTAGTGAAAAATTGAAGGGTGCCTTGCAGACATTGGGCGGGCACGCGCATGCGCGTAACAGGAACGTAAAAAGCGCGCACAGGTGCACGATGCGCGGATGATAGCTCAAAAATCTGCGCACCTGCTAAACTACGCATTTATTGAAGTGGTCGGCCTCCCAACCACTTATGGATCAGCTCCCAAGCCGATTTGACCCTCAAATCTGAGCTGAATCCGAATGGTGGGCTGGTCAAAGACCTAATAATGCCCTAAATGGCCTCTCTTCACACTACAAAGAAGTTAAACAAAATCCCAAAGCAATGCTATAAAAATCCATGAATGCACCTCATTTTCTGAAGGAATTTTAAGTAATGTTATGTTGCCTATATTGTTTTAAGGACTCAATCCTTGACAAGAGCACTTTGGCACCATTTCATTGAGCAATCCACCTCTCCATTGAGTGGATTTGCAAGGAGTTCTTTCATCACCATTTCCATTTTTCTTGTTGTAAGGAGAGAAAGCTTGTGAGGGTCCAAGAGCCTTCCCTTGGAGGAAGAAGGGACTCATAGTCCCCTTTCTTCTTGGTGCTTTGATTTCATCAATAGATTAGCCTAAAAACATTGGTGACATGGGTATTTTTGTGTTTGTTATCTCTATGTCCTTATGTTTATGATTTTCTTTTGTATTAGTTTAATTCTTGCTTATAGTTTTGTTTTTCTTTCTCTAACTCTTTCCTCTATAGCTGTCATTCTCAACAAGACCCAACTGGGCATGCAAGCACCTCTTATTTTCTCACCAAGGTGACGAAGAAGGTGCAACAAGTTGTATAGTTTTTGACCCTTTGGAAATGATTTTGTGGTAATTTTGGTCCATGGGTGACCTCATAAATATTTGATGATGTTGAATTATTGTAACCATTTGTAGACGAAATTTCAGTGATAACAACAATCTTTCACTAAATGTACTAAGATAATGATAAAGGTTCAAAGACAAAAACGTTAACCAATGCAAAATGCCTATTTTTTTGTATTTTCAATATATTAAAGAGAAAATGCATGGACTGAAAAACAACCTAATATATAAATTCTACTATGTAAAAATGAAATAACTCAAGCAGAATACCAAGAAGCCAAGCAAACAACCTAGGGTTCAAGGACAAACCAAAAAATAAAAAATAATGAGAAAGACTACACCCATAAATTCAACTCCCAACGGGCTTCCTGTCAATCCAGAGAAGCTCAAAAGGCACTATAGAGACCTAAGAAGGCTCAACAACCATCAAAACTCACCTTGTAGTCACTAAACCAAGAAAACAAGCAAGGAAAAGTGGTATATGCGACTGTTCATGAGAATAGTGCATATATATGCATCTTGCAGAGAGGTAGCACGCATGCGTACACGACTGCCAAGGAAAAAAGAGCATACAGGATTTAAAACAAGGCCAGGCAAGGGCAAAAAGGATGAAAACTCAGACTCAGAGTGAACAAAATCTACCAAGCAATGATACAACAAGAAACACAAAGGAAAAAGAACGATGCAAGAAGAAAGAGTACTTCAACCCTTAGAAGGAAGATCTATCCCCAGTGGAGTCATCATTTCTGTTACGAGGGAAAAAATATCTATGGCCAAGGGTAAACCAAAACAGACAGGTATGATTGCAGAAATCAACTCAATTTCATTGTATGCTATATAGAATAATGTGCAAGATAAGAAAGAAGCTTACCTCGATCCAACATTTGATGATGTTCCACCGTTGAGAACTCCAACCCAAAGCTTTATACCTGCAATAAGTTCTCAACAAACAAATAGTGATGATGTAAAGGGGTTAGCACATTAGATAGCATAATCCATTAATAAACATTACAAACATGCCCATGGATAATAATCATATATTTGCATGATACCAATAGGACGGTGTTAGCACCAAAAGTCACTCCTGGATTGCAGCAGGAGTAAGCCTGATACCCATCAGTTTTTGTATGTCACAAATAACTAAATGGGGGTGGTCGAATGGGCACATACCCAAGAGAATATTTCTTTAACTCAAAAAATTGGACTGGCATGCACGAGCATATGAGGTCTTAGTTTAACTTCAGACAGTGAGTTGTAGTAAAGTTGACTAGGAAGAAGACTTGAGAAGGGAAAGGTAGAGACTTGTTGAGGACATCGAGTTTCTCAACAACCTAAGGAAGAAAAATTCAAGTACGAGAGATTCTCGAATTTGAATCTCAAAGAATTTGGAAGGAACTATAACAACACTATAATCAAACATTCATCATAATGCAGTCATAGTAATTCAAGTGAATCATTCA
This sequence comes from Picea mariana, assembly GCA_032191745.1. NCBI lineage: Eukaryota > Viridiplantae > Streptophyta > Pinopsida > Pinales > Pinaceae > Picea > Picea mariana. The sequence goes on from JASDQU010099926.1 coordinate 339,925, forward strand.
ATCATGAACTCTTTTATCATCATAAGGAAACAAGATGGAGTAAGAAAGATGACTGTCATTAAACAAGAAGTTTCACATACATATACATAACCAGAGAACCATAATGTTCATTAAAACTTTACAATACAGGAACTTTCTCAACCATCGACCTTTACAAAAGCATAAAAATTGAGTATATATACTTAGAGAAATTTGTTTCCTTGACAGCAGGAGAGTTGCTGAGCCATTAAATTCCAAGATAGCATGCAAAATCTCTTCTTGACTGACAGGAACATTAGATCGACATGGCTCTTGCAGGGAGACCTGCACATAGGGGTACCACAGGCTAAATGCACCAGAATTTCCATGCCTTCCATTTATGGATTGAGTTGAGGTTTCAACAACCTGCTCAAAAATCATTAACTGCATTCATTCATGGCGGATGACTGAGGCTTCATGTATTGAGGATGACCATGCACCAACTATCCAAGGCTTAGAGGGTAGCCTCCTTTTCTTTTGGGTCTTCCCTCAATGTAACCTAGGGCCATGAACCTACACTTGTTTTCAAACACACTTCAACATTTTTCCTTTCGGGGATTCCCGCATGTTGTGTCTAGGATCCCTGATAACTGGCGTCGTGAAATCACCCTGTCCAAACCAATGGCTCAATCGTTCCTTGGAATCGACGACCATGATTATCTCCTTAGCCAGCTCTTAGCCATCTATGGACTGAACATGCGCTTATCTTTCTTCTAGACCTACTTTCCATGAGACTATGGGCTGTCACCCTACCCTGAAACCAAAGGAGCTCCATGAATATCACGTATTGGCGATGGGAAGGAGTGAAATCCTCACCCTCAAGAATCCTGATTTCCAAAATTGCAACGGAGCTACATTGTATTAGCACCTCCCTTACCCCTCTTCCATATGATCACCAGCTAGAACCATGGGCCCATCCCCGATGCTTTCGCATTTTGCGTTTCAGGGTTTTGGGCTATGGGTGTATGCGTTGACGAGAACCTTGAAACGCCGATTCACGAAAAGTTCAATATGATGCCACCTATCCCCATGAGATCAGACAACTCCCTGTAATCCTGGGTTTTAGGACTTTAGTACTTTGGGCTTCACGAGTTCTGATGACTCTTCTCCCTTTTCTCTCCTGATTCGCGAAATCGCGACTCTACATGACATTATTCCTCATGCAACTCCATTGACCGTAATTGCCTGCCGACCGTCGATCTTCTCCATCGATTGATCTTCACTGTTGAATAATGGAGCCGCTCGCCTGGTTTCATTTTTAACCCGAAATGGATTTTCTGCATGCTGCACATTGTGCTCATGGCTGCGACCTTGGACAAAATGCATTTGATGGGTTTTTTAAGCCCCATTTATTTGCATTTTACGCCAAGGGATCGAATCTGGTGAGAAAAAACCCCGTTTACAAGAATTGGTGTTAACATTAGGCTCCATGGGGGATAGAGTCGTCCCTGTGATGCTCTAAGAACTCATTCTATAGCTTCAGTGACTTCTGTTGGGCTATAGAGTCAATCTCAAAACACCCTGCTGAAAATACAGGCCGAAAAGTAAAATCAAAAAAAAATAAACATACATGCTCAAAGGAGCTTATTTATGTACAATCCTAAACCAATTTGTTTTTTACATGGGGCTAGGTGAAAGTAAACTTCCTAAAGGGAAGCTCCTTCACTCTGTCAATGATTGGTAACAGATGATGCAACCGTGACAACATAATAGTTACATCCTTCATCTTTTCTCCAAGGTCTGAAGTTGAGATAAAATAGGGCAGCTCCAAAGTATGAAGGAAACGCCACTCCATGTAGTCATTGACAGGCTCATAGAATGAGTGGTAGATTCTGGAAGATTTGTAACAAACAACTTTTTCTGCTACACAGTTGCTCACACTGGGTTGAATATATCTAGTAGGCACAGGTGGATGAGAAGCTGATGTAGGCTGACTATTCTTAGGATATGGATGCTCTCTAACCAACTTTAAATAGGAGATAAACTGATCCTCCTGCTACTCCTCTGGTTCTTCTTCTTTGCTCTCCCAAGGGTCAGATTCATTATCATGATAAACAGGACCCGTTGGAAATCTTTTCTCTTCAATTCACTGCTCGGTGATCTTTGAGGGCTTGGGATGGTTGATTTCCTTGTAATATTATTCTTTAATGAATGAAGGATAAGGCTCTACAGTCTGCTCTTGTAAGTCCTACATATCCATCTCAAAATCTGATTCATTGCTGTCATATACAAGCTGGCTGCTCCTATGGTCAACAAACTGTGATGCGGGGCTCTGCTGCTCCTCATCTGAATAATCATCAAAGCTTGGGGTAGAAGGTACATCAGGAAAAGGATGTAAGGCCTCTACATCTATGAAATATTCAACATCAGCCTCAGTAGAGCTGCCAAGAAATCCTCTTTAAGGGTCGGAACGTCCTCTGCGCTTTCTCCAGATTCTAACCTTTCTAGTTTGGTAGAGAGAGATTTAATCATCTCCATAACTTCACCCAGAGCATCTTCTTCCTCCATATGGTCCTCATCCTTACAGTCTTCATTAGACATAGCCATATCTTGATCATGGCCTTCCCATTCCTCACAAAAGTTATGACAAATTAACTCAGAGGAGTAGAACTTTTGACAACGCTTATTGAAAACTGCATGAAACTGCTCTACGGAGGAGATGCTGGAAAGAGGTAAGGATAAATACTACTCATGAGCATCTCCTTCTAATGTGAACATGAACATTTTAAATAATACATCCTCATGATGTATTCCCCACTAATGCATGATTTCATGAAACTCATGGAGATGTTCAGCAGGGTTGTCCTCTTTACGCTCTCTAAATATGGGAAAATAATCGCCCCATTCATTTGGAGTAGGGACAACATTAGGAAAACCAGGAACAACCAAAAAATTAAAAGGAGCAAACCTTCGAGCTAGGATCCTTTCCATTTGAAAACAACAGAGTCACTAATCGATCCTTTAATCATGGAGTCACCAAGTGAAAGATGTGCATCTCTAAATGTGTCTAGTCTTTGTTCACCATAAAAGGCCATATCCTAACGTTGTCGTTACCCCAAGGAACTTCTCAAGATAAGAAAGCAGCTGCTAAAAACCTTCTCAAGAAATATCCTCTGGGTCAGCTTTCAGGTGTGCTAAAATTAGACACAACTAAAAAAGTGAAGTGGAAACATTGGAGTCACCATAGTAGAGTCACCAGGTGCATAATTGCAATCTTCGTTGTACTAGGTTCTGATGCACCCTCAGAACTAGTAAGCTTTGTCGTTCAATCCCAGGGAAAATATTCAATTTTGTCCTCGACAACGATGCCATAAATGTTAGCACCAGAAGTCACTCCTGGATTGCGGCAGGAGTAAGCCTGATACCCATCAATTTTTGTATGTCATGAATAAATAAATGGGGGTGGTTGAATGGGTGCATACCCAAGAGAATATCTCTTTAACTTGAAAAACTGGACTGGCGTGCACGAGCATATGAGGTCTTAGCTTAACTTCAGACAATGAGTTGTAGTAAAGTTGAGTAGGAAGAAGACTTGAGAAGGGAAAGGTAGAGACCTGCTGAGGACATCAAGTTTCTCAGCATCCCAAGGAAGAACAATTCAAGTATGAGAGCTTCTCGAATTTGAATCTCAAAGAAGCTGGAAGGAACTATAACATCACTATAATTAAACATTCATCATAATGCAGTCATAGTAATTCAAGTGAATCATTCAATCATGAACTCTTTCAGCATCAGAAGGAAACAAGATGGAGTAAGAAAGTTGTTTGTCATTAAACAAGAAGTTTCACATACATATACATAACCAGAGAACCAAAATGTTCATTAAAAATTTACAATACTAGAGCTTTTCTCAACCATCGACCTTTACAAAAACATAAAAATTGAGTATATATAATCAGAGAAATTTGTTCCCTTGATAGTAGGAGAGTTGTTGAGCCATTAAATTCCAAGCTAGTGCGTGCAGGCTCTTCTTGACTGACAGGAACATCAGATTGGCATGGCTCTTGCAGGGAGACCTGCACACAGGGGTACCACGGGCTGACTACACCAGACTTTCCACGCCTTCCATTTATGGATTGAGTTGAGGTTTCAACAACCTGCTCAAAAATCATTAACTGCATTCATTCATGGTGGATGACCGAGGCTTCATGTACCCGGGACAACCACGTGCCAACTATCCAAGGCTTGGAGGGTAGCCTCCTTTTCTTTTGGCTCTGTCCTCAATGTAACCTAGGGCCATGACCCTGCACCTGTTTTCAAATGCACTTCAACATTTTTCCTTTCGGGGATTCCCGCATGTTGTGTCCAGGATCCTTGATACTCGATGTCATGAAATCACCCTATCCAAACCAACGACTCGATCTTTCCTTGGAATCGATGGCTAAGATTATCTCCTTAACCATCTCTTAGCCATCTGTGGACTGAACAGGCGCTTATCTTTCTTCTAGACTTACTTTCCATGAGACTATGGGTTGTGACCGTGCCCTGAAACCAAAGGTGCTCCATGAATATTGCATATCGACGATGGGAAGGAGTGAACTCCTCACCCTCGAGAATCTTGATTACCAAAATCACGACGGGGCTACATTTGTATTGGCGCCTCCCTTACCCCTCTTCCATATGATCACCATCTAGAACCATGGGCCCATCCCCGATGCTTTCACATTTCGCATTTAGGGGTTTCAGGCTATGGGTGTATGCGTTGACGAGAACCCCGAAACGTCGATTCCCAAAAAGTTCAATATGCCGCCACCTATCCCCATGAGATCAGATGACTCCTTGTAATCCTGAGTTTTGGGACTTCAGTACTTTGGGCTTCATGAGTTCTGATGAATCTGCTCCTTTTTCTCTCCCGACTCGTGAAATCGCAACTGTGCATGACATTATTCCTCGTGCAACTTCGTTGACCGCAATTACCCCCCGACCATCAATCTGCTCCATTGATTGATCTTCGCCGTTGAATACTGGAGCCGCCCACCTACTTGCATTTTTAACCCAAAATGGACTTTTTGCGTGCTACACATTGCGCTCATGGATGAAACCTTGGAAAAAATGCATTTGATGGGTTTTTTAAGCCCCATTTCTTCACATTTTACACCACAGAATCGAATCTAGTGAGAAAACACCCCCCTTACAAGAATTGGTGTTAACAGATGGGAAAGGAGTATTTCTATTAATAATTGATCAACATAAGTGTCAACATTATAGACTTCCATGTCGGCACGGTTCAAAACCAAGAAACCAAGTTCCTTCCAACTGGGCCTCCACCACTTCAATCCTCCACCAAAGGCAAGCTCAAAGGAGAGAGAAAATGAGGTTCTCTCAACAATAGGGAAAGAGCTTGGGGGCTGAACACTGTGTCCAGACTTGAGGGACAAAGGGATGTAGACTCAATATGAAGTAATTTCTCCAGAGTAACTTTGCTCTCAAAGTTGAATGCTTTCTCCTCTTTTCCATAACACGAAATTGTGCTCTTATAGCCTTCAAAATGCAACTTAAGGGCCGAGTCAGAACTTTTCCAATATATGGAAGACCAAGGATCAAAGATCTCTTGTCGTGACATGGAAACCCAACTCCATTTTTGTATTTTCTGGCACAAATCCCGATGTACATGGGCTATAGTGGAGCAACCTGCGTATACACTTCCTGTATAGCTGATAGGGCATGTATATGTGGAAAAATGTATATTTTTAGCACTTGATTAATCAAAAAGGGATGATAAGTCTATACAGGGAAATGGAAAAAGGCCCTATGTGCAAGATAGCAATGGTGAGGCAAATATTTTTCTAACAAAGTCACTACAAACTTCTCTTCTAGTCTCAGAACAATATCCCATACATCATTCTTCAATATGGACTGATATTCTTCTGTCATGGCATCTTTACATACCTGCTCACTTGTTGCTTCTCCACGACAAGAAGGATCAGAATCAATGATGTGGCTCATGGCTGAAAAGTAGCTCAAAAATCTCTTTGGTATCTTTCTCTCTCAGGATGTTCCTTGAGGGGATACATGTCCCTCTGCCTCCTGCAAAGTTTGTCGAGCCCAGGGAGGCCTTTTATTCCGTATTTCAATATCTCTAGGAATATTAACTGGAGAAACTGGATCAGCTGGAACAATTGGATCAACTGAAATAATGGTTGTCTCCCTCTAAACTACTGAAGAGGGAGAAGGTACTGTCTCACTGTCAATCTCCATCTGATATTCTCTGGATCTTTGAAAGGATATCTCTTCTTCAAAGATAACATCTCTGCTTACCTCAAACTGTCTCTGATCAGGGATGTAGATTGGATATGCCTTCTAACATTCATTGTATCCCACAAATGTACCCTTTCTCCCTGAAGGGTTTAGCTTGGACCTCTTCTCTTTGGGTACATGAAAGTATACTGGACACCCAAATATCCTTAAGTGTCCAATCTTAGGCTTCACTCTAGTGAAGGCTTATTCGGGAGTTATGTTATTCAAAATCGGGTGAGAACTCCTGTTCTGAACATATACTTCTATCATGCATGCTTATGCCCACATAATCATAGGTAGAATCTGATCATGTATCGTTGCTTTGGTTTCCTTGATGATGGTTCTGTTCTTCCTCCTTATCAAATGGTTTTGAATCCCTCTGAGTCAAGTGACTTCGTCTGAAGTTTGAAGGATAAACATATTCCTTTGTTGTTAACTTGCTTGGAACAAGAAAACAAATGAAAGGAAACAAGACAAGAATATCTCCTAGAGGAGAATAATGAGTACATCTCTAGAATCAAAACAATTTAAGGATTGCTGTCACAGCAACAATGCCTACTTGTAATGTAGCAAGATTATAAATGTAGGTTAGAGGCATGATAATTAAAATAATCAAACCTGGAATCTTCACTTCTAGTGTGTTGTTCCTCTGAATGCACTAATATTACTCTGAATCCTTGATTGCAGCAAAGGTTCCTTCCTATTGCAAGTACCCTCATGACAATGATACAAATAATATATACAAGTGCATACATGTGAGTGATGATATGAATTCTCCATTGGCACCTAGATGATCTCTGATCTCTGACATATTCATGAAGAAGATAGAAATGATGTCACCTTTTGTTATCTTGATATTGTGAAGCTAACCCTTCAATGTAAGAGCTTGAGTAGATGATTATCTTCCTTTCCTTGATGTCATCTTCCTTCCTTTCTTCCTTCTCTTCATCAGTAGCTATCTTTGGTAAATCATTTTGTATTTTCCACAATATATCTTCTTCTTCAAGAGTGATCCGAAGTCTTGACTTACAAGAACTGAAGTTGTTTGATCCATCAAGCCTATCTTCGACCAAGGTTTTGTTCTTCATATTTTTAGATTCTTCACAAACCCTTGCCAACTGGGCTAGAAAACCTAACGGCTAGGCTAGGATATAAAACTTAAGTTTTGTTGGGCTTATGAATGCCAACAATAATCCTTGAAAGTCAAAATAACATTGGCGAGATGAAAATCTCCTTCAATGAGCTGCAAAATTCCTAAATCTGAAATTTCTGCAGAAAATTGTGAAACCCAAAGAAACCCTAGGGCCAAAAATCCAAAATGCTTGGAAATGCAATATGAAGCTTGCTGGAGGTGCACTGAAGGAGGTCGTACACTCCTATATAGTTCTTAGCCCCAATGTCCAATTTTAAGGTGCTGAAACACCTAAGAAGAGAGGGCCACACAAATTTTCTGGAAACCCTAGGAGGATGGTACGGTTTTGCAAAAGTGAGAGGATGGCTTGCTTGAAGCTTGTGCAATGGGTTGTTCAAGACCTATGCTCTGAAACCATTTTGAATTTTCACTATTCTAGGCTCGAGCATGAGGTTTATTCCATTTTTATCATTTACTTGAACTATAGACAAATGCAACTATGACATTAATAATTGTTGGAATAACCAAGATCACAAGAAGAAATACCATGCACAAGAACACAAGAAATATCCTGGGAAACCCTTCTCAACAAGGGAAGAAAACCTAGTAATCCTTTGCTATATTCTCAAGAGAAATACCTACCACACCATAGACCTAGCACACAAAAGGGTGCTCTCCAAAACCAAGAAGCTAATGCCCAAGAGAGGTGCACACTTCAAACCTAGAATATGTACTTGCTGAAATTTCCAAATGTCATGCGACTTGTGTTTTTACTCAATGGGGAAATCACCTTTATTTATACTAGACCAGACACATCAAAAGTGGTGTCTATTAGCACAACAAGGACAACCTCAATAAATCAGAATATAATTAATAATTAAAATATTAATTATCTTTCACTTTATGGTGGGGCCGACCTGTACCCTTTACATCACAATTAGGGTTATAAGTAACTCTTACTCTTAGAAAATATAGCAAGGGATCTCACACACCCATTAGTGCTGAGCCACTAGGGGCACATCCACCTATGATCAACCACAGGGATGTCCTATTCAAAAAATATCTATCTCACTGAGTCTCACAGGAGAATCATCTGGAAGCAAGGGATCTCACACACCCACTAGTTCTCAACCACTAGGGGCACATCCACCTATGCTCAGCCATAGGGACATCCTACTCAAAAGATCTCTATCTCACTGAGTCTCATAGGAGAACCATATGGAGTACCACATTGTCTCAACTCTCTACACAAAGGATAACGATACACCCATCACATGGACACCTTCACCCCTCGCAGGGGTACACATCGTTTCATCTCAAACGACACACCCATCTCATGGGAATCCTCACCCACACAGGGGCACACACATAGACACACCCATCTCATGGGAATTCTCACCCCACACAGGGGAACACACTGTTGGATTACTTAGAAAGCACCTTCAAAAGAATTTATCCTTCCTTGCATTTCGGCCTTCTTTTCTTCACTTTCCTCAGAATTTCGGCTAAGATATCATTTGTAAACCTCAGACACATATAGATATTCAATATTCTCAAGTGTGTTTCAAATGAGAGAGCCTTGCCTCTTATTTATACTCTCCAA
>JASDQU010099927.1:0-11033 GCA_032191745.1 Picea mariana
ATATTTTTATTTTTTATTTTTTGACTCAACTAATCTTGAACTTGACTAGGCTCCGACTCAACTACAAACTAGACTTAATTGATTTGACTATAAACTTAACCACGTCCTTCATGCAATTATTCTATACATAAGACTCTCTCAACCATGTCCTTCATGTAATTATTCTATACATAAGACTCTCTCGGAATAAAAGTTATTATTAAAATCAACTTTACTCAAATAAATCCTTCTATATCATAAACCCAGTAAAATATTAGTTAGTTCCTTTAGATCTAGATGATCAATGACCATACCTGCAACAATGTCTCTTTGTTTGATCATCCTAGAAAATTGTCAAATATCAAATACCAACAATTCAAATGAGTTCCAAATTTTTTCCTAAGTGGACTTCAATGTCGATTACAACAAGAAATTCAACATCTATAGTCCATAGTAGTCGAAACTCTCTATTGACTGAGCTCTTCATTTTATGCGAGTTGAGTCAGCCCCATTCGACCAAGACTTCCAGTCCATCAATTTTCTTTAGTAAAGTAGACTAACATGGTTCTTACTTAGAACTAAGTGAAACTGATAGTTGTGTTCTTTTATGTTGTCCAAAAGATATACCAAGCATATGGTATGCTATTAGTTCACTTCAACTACACTTTTTGATCGATATCAAAACACTATATCTACCTCGGAAATATGCATTCCAATCGACTAAGGGTTGTAGAACTATATCCATGCAATAACGGRTACCACCATCTAAGTCTATATTTCATATCTCTACTCACAATTGCTTACGCACACCATTCTACTCGTCCCTCCCCTGCTAYCCACTCTATCATAGGTTAGTMCTTCAACTCTTYTTCTATATTTGAGATTTGATWGAGAAAAATAATAATAGGGTTTACATGCAAATGTGTCTTTGAGAAAGTGGAAGGAAGAAAGAATATATGTATGAGTTGGAATAGCGACAACCACGTTCTCACACTAAAACTCAAACCCAAACCTCAGCTCATTCCTTCTCTTCCATCATACCATACGACCACAAAGAATCACAATGAAAACCAAATCCATTGGAAGCTTCAAAACATAGAACAAAATTTTATGACTATAGTCTCAAATGCATTGAACAATGTGCACTTTATTTAGACGACCTTCACAATTTTCGACCATGCAGTCGGCTTCTTCACGACTGGTTGATTCTTCACATTGCAGTCGGCTTCTTCACGACTGGTTGATTCTTCACATCCGGTCGACTTTTAGATTTCAGAAAAAATCCCATTTTTCCTATAAAAAAAAATCAGCACGTAATCCGTGGCACAACAACCCATCGTCACGTGTAGTCAATAGATTTTAAGTCTAAAAACAATTCATCACGTAATCCATGGCACAACAACCCATTGTCGTGTGTAGTCAACAACAATCTTCCTACTTGATCTTCCTCCATAAGCATCGGTCGACACAAGTCGAATTAAAAAATTGTCGCATGGATGGAGAAATGGGACACGGTTGAGCGATGCCTCTGATTACAGCACAAAGAATGCACTTGATGAGTTTAGCCAGTTCTCGCCCAGTTCCGGGGAATTAAAGTTCAATGTCTTTCACACACTCTTTCTATTACAAAATCCTTTCTCTCTCTATACTTCATCATTTAAAATCACTGGTGAATTTTTTTTCTTCTTCCAATCAACAACCACAATATTCCACATCCACTCTAAAAAAAATATACATATAACCATTTTTTTTCTACTCTAATTTTATTTGTGGATTGATTACAATAAAGGGCTACCCTAGATTTAGGTCATTTGCTATTGGACCAGCCAATGACTCAACACTACAATCGATTTACGGTCACAACAATAAATAAATACTACCCAAACATGGTGCCATGAACAAAAATATAAAGACAATTGTCTGACCAATTGCATAACCTTAGATCAGTTTTTTTGATCATGGAGACCAATAAATCAAAATGGGGTTGGCTAAGTGTTTTAAGATTTAGATTTTTTTTGGAATTTAGATATGAAAATATGGAAAAATTCACTATTTTTCTTGTTTAAATTGTATTTATAAATGTACAAATAAAATCAATATTCTGAAAAATCCATGAAATATTAGGATTATACAAATTTAACCACTCAAATTTATACATCCAATCATTCCTCACCAAATTTCACCCAAAATAAAATAAAATAAAATAAAACATTTATACTAGAATAATCAAAATTTTTACTATTTTTGACATCGACATTGCAACCCAATCACTATATGAGCAATATCTACATAAAACAACACTCATATGAATAATGAGCAACATAATTTCTCAATAATCGGGGTCCTTTGACAATACCTGGTTGAATTTTCATAACAATCAATTAATTGGAATCTTGAGGGAAGATCTTGGACATCAGGGTGCATTCTCTCATTGGCCATCACTTTCTATCGACTTCTTTTCTCGCATCAAATCATTGGATTAACACCATGAATTCTCCCTCGTGTGTGTGCTTTTCCTTTTCAGAGATAACTTTTTCTCGTCGACATTCAGGCCTCATGTGCAATCATCAAGCATCGAGGGAAATCCACGAGTAGTCAAGCAGGAACATCACCAACAAAAAAATCTACAAAACATTAACACGAACCATGAGCAAATCAAAAAATCTTTCACGTAAAATCGGCGTTTATGAACAAATTTTCTCAAGTAGGTTGCCTCATAATCATAATCTCTTCAGTCAAGCAACGTCCACAAACATTTCACTATCTCTTTCAGGTTTGACCCGCCTCCATTTGCTGCTGCTATCACCCATACCGACAATAGACCGAATGAAGGAGTCAACAACGCCACTCTTGTAATCCTCTAGATTACATGAGCATTCCAGAAGAGAACTCCATTATGGAAAAAACATCAAGAACACACATACTTAAGAATAGATAGATTTATGGAAATGTTAACCAACTTAGTCTTTATTTTTCCTTTATGAGTATTTATAAAATAAGAAAATGATTGGAGTGGTTGTACATACTCCAACTATTGCATTTGTGCTTTATTTGTATTTAGTTTCTGTATTACATGTATTTATATATTATTTTATGCAAATTTATAATATATGATTACTTATTTCAAGTGTTTAAAAGACCTGTACATTCAATCTTCCAACTATTGCATTTGTACTTTATTTGTATTTAGTTTCTGTATTTATATATTACTTTATGCAAATTTATAATATATGATTACTTATTTCAAGTGTTTAAAAGACCTGTACATTCAATCTTCCAACTATTTCATTTGTGCTTTATTTGTATTTAGTTTCTGTATTATATATATTTATATATTATTTTATGCAAATTTATAATATATGATTACTTATTTCAAATGTTTAAAAAACTTGTACATTCAAATTTTCATGTTTCTTTCTTTAACAAGGTAATTCTTTACAAGATCTTAGTTAAGTTTATATTTTTATAGTTTGATGAATATGGAAAAATAATATGAGAACCTAAAATATTCATTGAAATAGAGATTAAATAACTAATTAATTGAGCCACCTCAAGGCCAAGGCATGTTAAATCTTAATTCATGACACATTACATTTGAGGATAATTTTAAAGATGGAAATTTATATTAAAATGTAAAAATCTGGGTTAATATTACTAGTCCTTAATATGCAAATGTAAAATATTTGGTAATAGTTTTGTAAAAATATTCAAACTTCTAGGGATATGATATAGGTTGTATAAAATTTTGGCAATTTTTAAGGTAAAATAATTTTGTTTTATGGAATTATCCTGTTTAGAAAAAATGGAAATTGCCAAATCTTTTTTTGGAAAAAACTATAGAAAATTAGCCTATTTGTGTAATGTAGCCCCTAAAATTATCTATAATTACATTTCTATTGTTATAGTATTTTTGTCATCATTGATTGGCTAGGCCTTTTAATTGTAATTGCACCCTTTGCCTCCCATATATACCAAGAAAAAATAGTTTTAGGAGTCATCTCATATTGTGCATTTGATATATTGTAAATGAGGTTTCCTCTCAAGAAGCTCGTTATTGATTCACTATGTATGTTTCCCAAGGAATGGAATTGTTTGTTTCTTATATTTTTTTTCTATTTTAAATGTTTGGTCCATAATAAACCAACCCTCCTCCTTTGGTTTTTTTCTAATCTTTCATTTAACCAATAAGATTATTTCATTTTCTTTCTTCCTATACCAAATGAATTTAAAACTTTTTTTTTTTTTCTAAAACTCTAAAGAATTCCAAAACATGGAAATGACCTCCAACATAATCCTTACTAAGGATAGTTCCCCCTAGATTACAATCTATTACACCAATTGTTTATTCTAGCTTCCACCTTTTCTACGAACCATCTTGAATCTCTCCTCCCATATCCATTTTTCTTTAAAAAAAAATGATTATTTAAAACCTTATTGAAAGTTTAAAAATTTTAAATGAAATATCCTTGTGTTGGTTGCCCAACTAACACCTTGTTTTTCATTGTCATTGAAAATAAAAAATCACTTCTTATACTCACTGCCCGGTATGTATATACGTTAGATTGACTGATTTTCTTTTACAAAGGTGTGTTGTTTTATGCCACTTAGCCTGGCCTGAATTCTTATCATTTTCATGAAAGTATGTTTGTGTGATTTATTTATTGTTTTCCTTCTTTTATTTCATGACCGAAAAACATGAAATTGAAGCTTCTTTTCATGCAAATCTTTGATCAAACTCTTTTGATAGTATTCCTTTGGATGGATTAAAGATTACCATTTCTTAGCTTTAACTAAAAGTATGTTTGTGTGATTTATTTATTGTTTTCCCTCTTTTATTTCATGACCGAAAAACATGAAATTGAAGCTTCTTTTCATGCAAATCTTTGATCAAACTCTTTTGATAGTATTCCTTTGGATGGATTAAAGATTACCATTTCTTAGCTTTAACTAATCTAATGTATAGGTAGAAGGTCCTTGAACTATTTTTTAAATGGAGGGTCAACAACCTAAGTATGATTCACTTCCTAGAAACTAAACACGATTCGAAATGTGTAAGTTTGCTCTAAACAATTTTTTAAGCTAATATTGGAGTTTTGAGCCTAAACTAAAACCTTGTTTAAAAATATTGACTAATGAATGAAATGTGGCTCATTTAAACCTACCCAAGCACTCTCGACATAACATTTCAGCGCTTACCATTTTCACATAATGACATGATGTTTAGTAATGCTTACTTACCATGGCCTGACCTTTCGGCCATCAAATGAATCATTACTCTATGTTGGGGAAATCTCCTCGAATTCGGGGCAGTGGTTCGTGGAAAATTATAAGGAAAACATGGGTTATCCCACCCTGAATTCCTTTGTTCTCCGTCATGTAATCAATCCAGGGTATCATCAAGATTTTAGGTGGTTCAATGGTTCGTATTATCCTCTTTTCTGCGATTTCTTAGCCACTATTGTCGGGATGAGTTATGTCGACCTGTTTTAATGTGGTTTTTATCGTTCTATTTGGATACAAGTTCAGTATATTTTCTCCCACAGGGACAATCTGTTCTCCTTTTAATTTATCCTGTCTATTGACCCACTCTCTGAATTAATGGCTCCTATTGTAAGGGACGAACCGAACGACCCGCAGACTTTACTTACCTGTAATGGCATAACAAACATATTTTTGCTGGATGGATTCTGGGAAAACGGTGAAGCTTTTGACAAAATCATTAAAAACACATCTCCAAAATGGTGTCATTTATTGTTTTATAGGTCGTTTATTCAGAAACAAAGAAATTTGAGAGATATGCCCCATTTTCTAAAGAGAAATTTCTTATAAATTTTGTTCTGTTTGAGGTAAAGGTTCTGAACAATTTCATGTAATCTTTCACTTTTTCTTAGAAATTCAAACTAGTTCTCGGGTGTATAGGGATACAGAGGAGTCAGATCCTCCCTCATATCAAATGGTCAATCCAGGATAAAACTATCATCCATGTTCCTCATGTTACTCGCAGCGAGGCCAAGGAAAGGCTAGTACAGACGTAGTCTCTAGAATCGATCTTGAATTGATTAAAGAATAAACCTCTGGATTGTCCCAAACATACAAGAAAACAATCCCTTCAAATTTCAATCTATATGATGATCTACTTGAAAATCAGGTGCATATGTAAGAAATAAATCGATTTAAAAAATAAGAGGATGAGCCAAAAACTGTCGAGAGTGCTCAGGAATAAATCTAAGCACATGTTTGTCTCAATAGAACCAATAATCATTGAAAAATATGAAGTTTCATCTGAAAATATTAATGTTGAATTCAAGTCCAAGGTACAAACCCCTTACCTCCAGATGCACCTAAATCAGATTTAGAAACAAAACAATAAGCTAAAAAGGGAAAACCAATAGTTTTTTATTCTGTAATTTTTTTAGACTAACTACATTTTGTAGCTAGTCTTTAATTAGTTTTTGTTGATTTTAATTGATTTTATTTTTTTTTATTTTTAAGTCATGAACAACTTGGAAAATTATTATTGTAAAACACAGATTAGGATATTTTAGTTTTAAATCTCTTTATTTTTTAGAGATATTCCTCTATTATTATTATTATTATTATTATTATTATTATTATTATTATTTTCGATGTGGGAGTGATGAAGATGGTGGAGATAGACTCCTCAATATTTTAGTGAAGAATATAGAATCAAGCTTTAACTAAGACTTTTGTCCTATGGATTAAAGAATTTAGTTTACATTATGATATCTTGATATTATGATTCATGTTATCCAAAGTAATCAATTGTGGATTGATTTAAATTAGATATTTTTTTCATCAACTCATGATTAATTATTATCATATGTATATTAAATATTTCAATCTTTTAGAAGTCCGTTATTCTAAATTGTATAGTTTCAGGTGATTGTATTATCTTGATGTAAGTCTTGAATTGTATTGAATAAGTTCATATATTTTTAGTTTGCAAAGATCCATTTGTTCCACATAAATTTATTTCTTATTGCATATGATCACTTATATCTTTACTTGGAATTATCAATACAAAATGTTGTTCTTTTTGTAATATGAATGAGATTTATATTATCAAAGTGAAGTGACTTTCACTTGAAAAATTCATGGTCTTAGAATTATACAATTGTCAACTATAAATTGTAGGAGAAACTTGGCATATGAGGACACAAGTACAATTTTTCTCTTTTTAACTTGGTTAGTTTTAAGTTAATATTATTTTCTTCTTTTGTTATTTTGTTATTTTATATGTGAATGTAGATTAGTATTGTTATAAATAGGTTGGTTTTATTTTCTTATTTTTATTCTATACTATAATATGATCTAAATTTGAAATCTCCTAACATCTTATTAGAATCCTAATTTATTCAATAATTCCTAAATACATATTTTTATTTCTCTTATATAACTCTTTGTAAATTTAATGAAGGTATGAGACCCTTAAATATATTATATCTAATATTTTTGTAACTATTTTCCCTTCAACACCATATATTGTGTTAATAATTTTCTTGTTATTATCATAGTTATGTTTTTTTTGTGTGTTTTCATCTCCTTTTTCCAATAAAACATCCACGCTTATCATTATTCATTCTATGTCTCTCCATTCCAACATTGTTCTCTTATTCATTTCCAAGTTTTTTAACATGAATTTATCTTCCTTCATAAATATCTCTTCCTCATTCCTCTCACACATTTCCACAATTTCCTTCTCAATCAATTCTGAACTCCCTATCCATGTTATTCTTTTACTTAGATCCCAAGATGTCACTATTTATTTTTCCTTCTTTAATGTAGTTGTAAATTGAAAAATGGCTAATCCCCTAGATTCAGAACCATACTTTACCTGCTCTTTCTTGACCAGACCTTGGAACTCCTCCACCTCCATCTAAAGAAGATCAATATTGAAAGTGATAAATAACTTAAAATCCTGCTTCTCCATATGGATAATAATATAAAATTGATATGAACCTTCCCCTATCTCCACCAAAAATCTGCTTTGATCTATTTCATTTAAAAAAATCTCATAGACTAGAAATCTATCTAGTTTCTTAAGACCCCAACTTCACAGGACTTGTTGTAAGTTAGAATGTGTTTTATATGTTCAACATATATCAATTCTACCTCCTCTATCTTATTCCTAAGTAAATCCCCTAACCTATCCATCCTAATAAATTCCCCCAAAAGTTAAAGTCTACTCAAAGAAAAATTCATTTTTCCATCTAAGATGATCCTTTCTTCCTTGACACACCTCTTGAGATAAATACACTTCACATAAAGCTTGTATATCATCATATAGACTATATAAATTAATTTTATATATCTCATGACACAAATCCTTGAATATAAATTTGTATAAAAACATAATTCAATAATAATGGATTTTTTTTTCTTTCAACCAATGAAATCTCCCCCAAATTTTCTTAAAACATCTAAAGGAAAGCAGCCCTAATATCTTAATAGTTTTCCCATACTTCCAACAACCCTTTTACCTTCTCCCATAGACTCTTGGAACCAAATAACATTGGGCTTCTCAACTTCCTCGAAGAGGAATAAAACAAGTCTTTTAGAGATAAAACAATAATTTGGGAGCCTTATGGGGTTTATTTTATTCTTTAAGATCCTTTTGATAGATTTTTATTTTCCTATTGAAATTGTTTTAGGTATTTTTCTTAAGCATAATGTAAAAAGGATTTTCTTCCAATTATGGATGTCTAAAGTTCGTAACAACAAGGTATAGATCTAGTCTTCCTTCGTGCCATTTTTATCCCACATCATTTTCCCTTATTTTATGTATCAAATGATATATATGAATACTTCTATATTCCTACCCATTTCATGAGAAAAACCCATAGGAAGAGAATCTTCATCGTGAATTAGAGAAACTTTCATTTTTATAGGTATGGAAAATAAATTATTTCTGAAGAATAAATGTGTTTTTATCCTACCCTAATTTTGAATCCTTATCACCGAAATCCAAAATGACATTTTCTGCATTAGGAAATAACAATAGTTGTTCTCTAAAAATTTATTCAGAATTTGAGTTGCCAAACCATCCATTGCCTGAGAACATTTCTTACTGATTAGAAATTATTCAAATACTATTGGATAACTTTTTTATAATTCATAATTAATCCATTCTCTTATTATTTATTTTATCTTATTCAAAGAACATTTTTCCACCACAATGATTGCATTGCTCATTTATTTGAAAGAGTTATGATTTGAATGCATGTTTTTTTGTCCTTATCCCCGCAATTAAGTGGCCTTCCTCTCCATTCCTTTTCACATCAAATGTTATCCTTCATGAAAGTTTCTCTAACAAATATTGAGAATAGTCCTCTACAATGTGGCCATATCCTTGACAATGGACACACTTGAATGAAATTTGGATATAGTCCAAAATTTGAGAATAAACTACATTCTCTACTGTAATATCCATTCAATCCAAAAGGATTTCAATTATTTACCTCAACCAAAAGGTTGGCCATCATCCAATAGACACTTGATTTGAAGGAGGCGTCTCTCACTTATTTTATCTAAATTTTCTTCTATTTCTTTTAGTATTTTTTCAGACCATGGCTTTATAAGTAACCTATGTAGATTGACGCAAGTTAGATTTTTTTTAGGAAATTTTGTTCAGATATCAAAACAAATAGTTCAAAATTTCAAAGACAAAAGGTCATCCCCCAATACCATTATGCCTTAAAAATTTTCTTCAAGTCCACCTTAAAATGAAATGTTAATCCAATCAATCCTCTAGTTAAGATATGAAAAGTAATTAAGATTGATGTCCAAGTCCATCAAATCCACTCATTCAAGGAATGTTCAAAAAGTTGACGACAATTTTTTTTGTGATGAGTGCTTGCCTCGAATACTCCAAGATTTGTTCCATTCTCAAATCCTCCCCTAGGACCATTCTAGCTATTGGCCTTCTTTGCTTCACCAACTATTTTTCCCTCTTTTCATTTGGTACTTCAAATACATCCTAGTCAATACTTTCCACTTTCTTTCCCCACTGAAAGCTTTTAGTTCAAGACCCTTTCCTACAAATCATAAGACCTGGAAATAGTTTTCTATAAATACAAAGGTTTCTGAATTGTTTCAACTCCTAAGTTGAGGTTGAGCACCTAACCTAAGCTGGCTCTTTTTTCCAAAACAAGTAACTTGAAAAATTTAGCTTGGATTCTCATTAACTACCCATTATGACCCACAACTTCAAAAACCCTACATGTGAAGGTGTCTTATAACTATCCAAATAACAACTAAAAGTATTTATAATTGGTTAAGAGCTTCTTTTATTTGGATATAAGAAAATATGTTAACAACTAGAGATCTAGTTGCATTTAGTAGGAGCAAAATCATACTCTTACAAATCACTACACTGTGATTTTAGGTAACATGGTTTTCCTTGAATAACAATAAAAAGTTTGAATAATAACCGTTAATAACAATCTTCACTACCTAAATTATAATAAATTTTACTAACTTAAACTTAAAAAAGCATTCTTAGGATAACGGTCCTACTATTTATCTCTCGGTCCCAACAATAGTATATCTTAGAACAAAGGGGAAAAATAACAGTTTCATTATACAGTTTTATCATTCAATTTAAACCTAAGTTAAGTTGTGACAATTCTTGTTTTTTGGGAAAAGACTTGACTTACTATATTGTGAACAGAGTTACCGCAATTACTTACAAATTACATTTACTATTCAAGAACGATTGTTTTCGAATTAATACTCTCTGTTACCAGGGACCATCTTCAGGACCAACATTTCGCAACGTCAGTGAAACGGCAATTACCAACATTTCGCAACGTCAGTGAAACGGAAAATACCAGCCTTGCAGCAGAGATAATAACTAAAATTTTGTAAGCCTAAATTTAGTAGATTGGCGTAAAAATTTAATAAATGGATATTAACTTCGCTGCGGCCGGGATTATAACTAAAATTTTGTATGTTCTAAATTTAGCAGAGGATGGCACGCATGCAAGCAAAGTGTCAAGCTCTTTGTCATACAAAGCGGGAAAAATGGGCTCCTC
>JASDQU010099927.1:21919-87208 GCA_032191745.1 Picea mariana
CAATGTATTTCCAACAAGGAAATGGATGTCCTTTCAGAAATGTAGGAGAGTCGTATACAGGCATGTCATTATTGTGCCTTGAATCGCCCATTAAATCTCTCATGTTTTCATAAATAACTACACTGATGGAGATGGTATTTAAAATCAACTATGCTTGGCAGCACCCTGTTGACTGCATACAGAATCTAGGCTTTTAAGGCATTCTATTTTCTGAAGCGCTTGGCTTGTGACCATTTTTAGTGATCAACATGCTCCACATTTATTAGTTAACTTAATGAAGAGTTCTAATCATTGAAGGAATAAGAGTGCATTCTCTTACTAGTGTTACTATTGCCAATGGAACGCCTAAAAGTTAAATTACTATGGTGTTTGTTTACTCCTGGATGCATTTCTCTTTTTGCAATCGGCCCCTAGATGTTGAGTAGAATAGGCCATAGCTCCAAATGAATTACATTTTTAAAGCATAAATTACATAGCTATTAGCTCCATGATAAACGTAGCAGGAAATAATTAGCTCAAGGCTCTCTACATAATTATAATTATGTTAATTATGTTAATTATAATTATGTTAATTATGTTCAAGGCTCTCTACATAATTATTGGATTATTGGAGTAGTCCATTTATTTTATTTTTATTTCTAAGTAATTTAATTGTCTTTTTTTAAAATAACTAAAATAATATTCAGAACTGAAAATATGATCCAAATTAGTTAATATACTGTTAAAATAGGTCCCAAAAATAAAACAGCTAGATTAGATAATYTAGCTAAAAAGTAAGACAATTAGACTAGATAATCAAGCTAGACAATTCTCCGAATCGTATGTCCATTTATATTTGAGCATTAAAACAAAGAAGAAACCATGTAATAACTAATCCGCTATTGTAAAAATTTGAAGGCTAAATAAAATAAACTTGAAAATGTCTCCCCTTTTTTTTTTTCTTTTAGTGACCAATAAAACTGAATCGGAGTTAATAATTTGAGATAATCTAGCTAAAAAGTAAGACAATTAGACTAGATAATCAAGCTAGACAATTCTCCGAATCGTATGTCCATTTATATTTGAGCATTAAAACAAAGAAGAAACCATGTAATAACTAATCCGCTATTGTAAAAATTTGAAGGCTAAATAAAATAAACTTGAAAATGTCTCCCTTTTTTTCTTTTTCTTTTAGTGATCAATAAAACTGAATCGGAGTTAATAATTTGAAGGCTAAATAAAATAAACTTGAAAATGTCTCCCTTTTTTTTTTTCTTTTAGTGACAAATAAAACTGAATCGGAGTTTATTTGAATTAAGGATAAACAAAGAAAATAAGCAAACCTCTAAGATTGCATTTTTCGCTCTACATACATGTTAACATGCTCACATATATGTAAGACTGTTCACATCTGTTCACATACATGTATATGTGAACCTGTTCACATCATGCTCACATATATGTGAGCAGACTCACATATATGTGATTCTATTCACATATGTGTGAGCACGCTCACATATGTGTGAGACTGCTCACATACATGCTCACATATGTGTGAGACTGCTCACATACATGCTCACATATATGTGAGACTGCTCACATACATGTATATGTGAGTCTGCTCACATATGTGTGAGCAGGCTCACATATGTGTGAGTCGGTTCACATATATGTGAGCCTGCTCACATATATTCACATATATGTGAGCTTGCTCACAAATACTCACAGATATGTGAGCAGGTGTGATCACATATATGTGAGCCTGCTGAGTCTAAAACACCATGCACCATTAAACTTCCAAAGTAAAAAAAACCACCCCCGCCAAAGGTGAAAGTGTGGCCAAAAATTTAGCAAATAACTCTAAAAACAAAATGTTCAAGAGCTCTGCTTGAGAAACCCCTAATAGGGGGACCCATAATCATGCAAATAATATGACAAATACCCAACAACTTGGTTTAATACTAACCACTAACATTTAAACAATCATTTATCACTACACATAACATGTCATGAGGTTAAAAGGTTAAGATGCCTATAAAATGTAAAGATACAATATTATACATGTAAATTTAGCATACTTAAAATAATCGAATCTAAACAAAACAAAAATGCTATGTTTTAATATTTTTAAAATATGGATTTCTACATATTTTGTAAGTGAGGAAGAAAAGACTGTTGTTCTCATACACAATTTCTATCTTTATTTCGGGCTCATACTTTGTGGGAAGGAAGCTTTTTTATTTTTGTTTTTCTTCTTTGAATGATATTTTTCTCTTCCATACTAATTTATTTTCTTTATTTCTATTTTTTTATGTTCAATGTTTCAATGAAACATTGTATTGTTTTCTATGTTGAAGGATATCCTATGCATATTTGTGACAGGGAGGCGAGGACAAAGTTGAGAAGAGAATGGCTGCAAAGGCAAGGTGGTCATGCAACAAAAGTTGATCTTAATTGGTGTTGTGCATGTCATCAATATGGTTACAATTTAGAATAGGTATCCTTATCTTGACCATATAAGGGTTTTAATATTTTGTGGCATTTGAAAACTTCCTTTAATTAAGTTAAAAGATCAATATTTTTTATGTGAATTTTTTTTTTTAATTATATATTTTATTTGTTTCCTACTATGTTCAATGTTATGGAATCATTTGTATTGGTTATTTTTATACTGGTTTTGGAAATATTTTCATTGATATTTTTCATAGTTTATATATTATTATTTATTATTATTTCCACCTTTTTTTATGAAGCATTTTATTTTGTGTCCAAGCTAAAAGAAATCCTATGCAAATTTCAGCATATTTGTGACAGGGAGGCAGGGGGAAAGCTTAAAAGAGAATGGTATCAAAGAAAACATGGTCAGGCAGAAAAAGATGATCTTAATTGGTGTTGTGCATGTCAACAATCTAGTTTCACTTTAGATTAGGTTTTATTATCTTTACCATTCAAAGATTTTAAGATTTTTTGGTATTCAGAAACTTCATTTAATTAAGTTAAGACAAAAAAAATTAATATGAAATTCCTTTGAAATTGTGGGTTTTATCTGTTTCCTACTATGTTCTATGTTATGGAATCATTAGATTTTAAGATTTTTTGGCATTCAGAAACTTCATTTAATTAAGTTAAGACAAAAAAAAATTAATATGAAATTCCTTTGAAATTGTGGGTTTTATCTATTTCCTACTATGTTCTATGTTATGAAATCATTTGTACGGGTTCTTTTTATATTGCTAATTGAAATATGTTTATTGGTACATTTCATACTTTACATATTCTTTAGCATAAGGTTTTATCTATTTCCTACTATGTTCTATGTTATGAAATCATTTGTACGGGTTCTTTTTATATTACTAATTGAAATATGTTTATTGGTACATTTCATACTTTACATATTCTTTAGCATAAATTTTCTTCTTTTATTTTTTTTCATTATGTCACATTACAATAAGTCTATCTCATTATTCTCCATATGTGCAATATAACATATTTTTTAAATGTCTACACCGAACATAACTTTAATTACTTTTGAAATGTTGATATGTTTCGTTTGATTCAAGTTAATTAGTTTATTACTTTTAAGTTGTTCTATTAGTTTATTACTTTTAAATTGTCCTAATATTTTTGAAATGAAATTGCTTTTTCTTTTATACATGTTAGTTATACATTATATTCCCTTCCTACTATGTTATTTGGCTTGGAAACAAAATCAGAAAACAAATCTAATCATTTGTATTGGTCCTTTTTCGTGGTTCATTTAAATAATTTTGTTGATAGTTTTCATTCTTCATACATTTTTTTACACAACCTTTTAGATTATTATTATTAACTTTCCCAATGTTACATTTCATAAAATACAACCATATTAATATTTATTTTTTCAAAATATCACATCTTATAGATGTCTATTTCTTCATTTTTTATTGTTCATATTTTGCAATTTCTCATATTATTCACTTGTTTACACCAAATGAAAATGTTGATATGGATCATTCCATTAATGTTATCCATCTCATTACATTTAAAGTTTCACAATAGGGTTTAATATTAAAATTCATTGTCTTAATTTATGAAAGTGAAACATAACACATCATATTTTGAATATTTAATTTAATGTCAAACTTTTAAAATTATTACTCTTCAAATGTGGGTATGTGACATACTTTTCAAAGTAAACTGCAAGACCAATTTCAAACATAGCATATATTTGTCTTCACATCTCTTAAATAATATTAAGTTAATTGTGGTGAATTTTTTACTTTTAAATTGCTACTATATCACATTGTTTTATAGTGAGCCTCTTCAAATTTAATTATTAAAGTCTATGTTTATGCAATAAAATTAATATTCAATTCAATTATATATCTCCTTATAATTGTTCTAATGTGAAATTTTATTTAAGTCATCCTCCTATTTTATTGCTTTTAAATTATGACAATATTTTATAACATTTATCTTAACCATAGTATAAACTTCTTCGTGCCACACTATAACCCTTAAGGAACAACATAATGTTATATAAACCTTCATGAACATTGTAATGGGACAAAAACTAGTGATGAATGTACACTTCGACATTATTAAAAAATGATGACCTTCACAATGCATCATAACCGTTAGGAATGTCCCAAATGAAGCAACCCCTTCCAAAATACAACATTGCAACCAAAACTAAGAACATAGAAATTTGAAATAATTCAATCAACATAAACATATCAATGTAACACAACCTTACTTAACCTTCCTTCACCATAGATATATCAACACAAGGTTAACCATAGTCGACAATGAGAAACAATAGTCTACCAATGTTAGCCATGGTTATGTTTATATAATCCCTGCAACATATCCCAACACTTCATGTATGCCACAATGTGACATAACCATTGCGGAGCATACCATTTCCTTATAAGTTGACCTAGTTGAATATGAGAATGTAACATGACCATTCTCAAACACCTTACTTTAACATAAACTATAAGGAAAAATACTATTGGACATAACCATAATCGAATGGTGCTATGATATGTAGTATTTCAATGTTACTAAACCTATCATATGCTTGCAAAAATCATTATGTGACAAACATTTCCCAACATCACAAAGTGTCAAACAATGTTGAATGTCACAATGTGTTGAACAAATCTCAACATAAGAATGTAACTAACGTTTCTGAATGTTGCAATGTGACTTTCATATCCCAAAGTTGCAATGCGACAAATATAATTTTGGCCCACATTGTCATGAATAATCCTTACATAATATCTTAATGGGGCGAATGTCAACCATAAACCACTAGAATCAACCATGTCCACATACAACCATGGGCAACTAAGGACAACCATGGTTTACATAAGACATACATTATAAACATTGCTATATGAAATAACCATTGTGGAACATCACATTCTAAAAATAGCGACCTCGACATACTTGACCCATGTTGAACAATGGGAAAGGACAACCATGGTCAATCATAGTAAACCATGTTCATGGTCAACCATAGTCAACCATGATCAAACATAGTCTACCATGGTCATGGTCAACATTTGGGAATGCAACAATTTGACATATCTCAACCATGATGAACATCCCAATGTGACTTAACCATGGTTATACATAATCAACATTCTCAACGATAGGAAAATCGACATAGTCAACTGAATTTGAACTAAGGTCAATAAAAACCATGGACAACCATGGTCATTCATTCTCAACCATGGTCAAGGTTAACAATGGTCATTTTCATGGTCACAATGGATATGGTCATGTTCAATGTACATCACGCTCAACCACTATCATCCATAGTCAAACATAATTTATCATGGTCATGGTCATGCTCTACCATAGTCAACCAAGGTTATGATCAACCACTATCATAGTCACCCTTGGTCAACTATAATAAATCATGGTCGACCATAGACATCCATGGTCAACCATAATCAACCATAGTCAACCTTATACAACTATGTTCAACCATATTCAAACATGGTCATGGTTAAACGTAGTCATCTAAGGACATTGCCAACCATATTCAGTGCCAACGTCAACCATAGTCAACAATGGTGATGTTCACCCATGAGCATCCATATTTAACCATGGTCAACCATAGTCATTCATGGTCAACCATGCTCATGGTAATGGTCAACTATAGTCATTCAGCATCAAACATTCTCAACCATGGTCATGTTGACCCATGGTCAACCATAGTCATTCATGATCAACCATGCTCATGGTAAAGGTCAACTATAGTCATTCAAAATCAAACATTCTCAACCATGGTCACGTTGACCCATGGTCAGCCATAGTTAATCATAGTCATAGTTAACTATGCTCATAGTCATGGTCAAACATAAACAACCATCATCATGGTCATCGAAGGTTAACCATAATTAATGTTCAACTAATTTCATCGTCAACTAAGGTTAACCAAATTCATGTTTAACCATGGTAAAGGTCAACCATAGTCAACCATGGTCATGGTCAACTATTAAGAATGAAATAATTCAACATAAGTAAACCTTGATGAGCATCACACTGTTACTTTACCATGATAATCCATGGTTATACATAATCACCATGTTGAACCATAGGCATCTCAACATAATGAATTAATGTTGAAATAGGGTCTAGGACAAATATGTAAAACCATGGTCAATGTTAACCACATGCATGGTCAACTAAGGTCAATGTAAACTAGTAAGTTATTCAACCATGGTCATGGTCATGGTCAACCATGGTCAACCTTAGTTAATCATGGTAAACCATAGTCAACCATGCACAACCATAGTAAACCATAGTCAATAATAATATAACATAAAGAACCAAAGTCAACCATAGTCAACCATGGTCATGTTCACACATTATCAACCATATTTAACCATGGTGAACCATAATCATCCATGGAAAGCCACGCTCATGGTCATTGCCAAACATTCTCATGTTCAACCATCATCAACCATATTCATCCATGGAAAACCATGCTCATAGTGATGGTCAACCATGGTCATGGTCGTTAAACGACAACCATAGTCACCTGTGGTCGACCACAGTCTTGGTCAACCATGATCAGCCATAGTCTACCTTGGTCAACCATTGTCAACCATGGTATACCATAGTCAACATGGTAAAACTCCATATAGGTTATCATTGGTGGTCAACCATGCTCATCCATTTCATATATATTTCATAATTAATTATATTTGTATTTTAATTTAGAAATGCTTAATATCTATGTCTATATTTTTTATATTTATAAATAGTTTGGATTTCTATTTAAAATTTTTAACATAACTAAAAAATAAGTATGTTTTATATGTATAATAATTGACATATATTATAAATATATTATACATATATGTGATAAATTTATTAATACATTAATACATAAATACTAATATATATATATATATATATATATGAAGATCAAAAGTAAATCTTTGTTTTGACTAATGTAAAGAAGAGAATCAATATTGTTAGATTAAGAACTAATTCTCATGAGATGCATAGTGAAACTGGGTGTTGGGAAATCCCAAAAACACCATGGAAAGAAAGAATGTGTCACCTTTGTGACACCAAGAGGGTTGAAGATGAAAATCACGTTTTCCGTGAATGCCTTATGTATACCCAAACTAGATCTCGATTTCAAAATATTTGTCACAATATCAACCTTCCTATTCTTGTAAGTCATCAAAACTTTATTGATATTGTAACACTTATCTTAATGCTTTTCAATCATTGATATAACATTTTAAATAAATCCAAGCAATCTATTACTTTTCTTAAGGTCCGATAAACCAATTTTGGTCTTAGTGGACATTAACCATCATTACCATCATCATGATAAATATAGTATATGTATATATTTTTCTATGTCATATATTAATGGTGAAATATATTATATAAATATATCATAAATTAATATATGTGTATATATTACTTATATTATATATAAAAAATTATATTAATGTTCCTAAATAGGGGGGCCATAATCATGAAAATGATATAACACATACCCAACATTCTCAAACTTGTTGTTTCATTTGCATACATGGGCCATAGGATTTCATGATCAACATAGAAATGCCCATTGATTCTACACAACAATATAACTTCTCAGTGCTCATAGACTTTGTTAATGAATATACAACATTCTCAAAAGTGTCCACCTTCACCAACATTGTCTTATTATATTCAACCATGTCTCTAACAAAATGATACGAACATTGATATTATTTATCTTAGAATGATAATATGATTTCATCGCCAGGAAGATTGCACTCTAACTATCACAATCTATCCTTACATCTCGATGTACCAACCCAATTCTTCAACTCAACATTTGTAACCATACTGCTTCCATGTTTGCATGATTGGCTACCATGTATTCATATTGTGTAGTTGAGAGTGCCACTATAGACCATCTTTTTCTCATCAAACTCATTGCACCTCCAAATATGTTAAACACATACCCACTTGTAGATATTCTATGATGCAGATCTCTAGCCTAGTTTGCATCAACAAATTCATGTATGTTCAACACTCTATTCAATCCTAGTCTTCCTTGGTAACACAATCCATAAGTATTATTTTCATGCAAATACTTGAAAACCTTATTTACTTCAACCCTATTCTCATTCAATGGTTTTGACATATACCTGCTCAAAAATTTCACTTCCTACGCAATGTCTAGTATAATTCAAACCATTGCATACATCAAAATACATATCACACTAGCATATGGAACATGGGACATGTTATCTTCCTCTTACTATTTCTTTGAACATTGATTTGTGATGCGGGAGCATCTCTCCACACAAGCCAGCGGACCAACCAGCCCATGTCAACACATACATTCAAGCAGAGAGGCACAGCCATCTCATATTCAAATTTTGAATTTGAATCAAGCACATTTAATGTTTGTAAGGTTGTTAGCACCATGAAGCTGTGCCTTTGTGCAGGCATTAGAGTAGATAGCCTTAATGGTTGTAAGGCTGAGATCTAGATCCGATCTGGACTAGACAACCCATTCAATGTAAGTTTAATGTAATTGAATAGGGTAGGTAGCTTTGGAGGGAAGAGCTCGAAGATCCCCCTCTTGTAAAAGATCTTTGAATCTCTTTTGTAGAGGGAGTTGGTAGCAAAGTGGCAGAGAGAGCATAGAGTAAGTTAGAGTTGAGGAGAGTCGAGACCTTGTTACAGTTCGTGCTCATAACACCTTTGTAAAGAGGCATTTTATTAATACAAACAGAAGCAGTTTTTCCTACAAGTATTTATGTGTTGAGTGAATGTTTATGGGTGTTCTTTATATGCTATAGATGTATATTAGGAATGCATTTTCAGGGGTTGTTTGATTTCAGGATTAGAGGTCTTTGAGGCTTCACACTAGGAGGGTGTGACAGAACGCTACGGGTTCTGATAGCCGTGCACAGAGAGTGCATTTCTAAATTTTGCGGGTTCAAACAAAGGCGTGAAAGGAGGGCACAGTAGCTGAAATCATTAGCTCAGAGGAAGACCTCAAGGTTGTTGAACACCTTGGAGGCAAGACTGTGTAGAGGAAGACACATTAAGGAGACAGAATCTCTGAGGAGTTCTGTAAGGCTCTACGAGGAGGGCATTGAGCATAGCCACAGAGTGTTGAGGAAGAAATCTGTTGTGAGTTCAACAGATGTCGGAATCACTGAGGATTCTAGACACTCTTCCAGGAGGGCATTGAGTAGGTGCTAGAGAGCACAGGAAGAACTCTTTGAGTTCTGGATTTGAAGAAGAGTCCAAGGAGAAGGATCTTCACAGGGTTGCTAAACACCCTGCAAACTTAGCAAGAGGTTGCTTGAGATAAGGAGTGCCAGGAGGGCATCAGATTCTCCATCTGAAGGAGAAAGGGTAAAAGGACCAAGTTCCTTATGACTCTGAGTAATATAAAAGCTCAGGAGGGAGATCGTTTTCATGTACGCAGGCGAGACTCAAGGTAAAGAGTTCCCAGAGGAGAGGAGCAAAGGTTGAGGGCTTTTACACTTGGAGAATTCTTCCAAGTCAGGAAGAAAGCGCGTAAGCTCAGGAGGAGCACAACTGTCGTCGAATCAGCCGAAGAGATCTGGACTGTTGAAGTTTCCACATCCAGGGAGCAGTGGAGGAACGCGCAGAACATAAGAGATTAAGTTTCCATGTATAGGGAGCAGTGGAGGAGCATGTAGGAAAAAAGAGATTCTGAGCCATTGGATATCACTCATAATAGTCGCCAGCCGTCAGATCTAACGAGAGCTACACCAGGTTTAAACCCTCACTCACAGAGTAGCGGACACGAAAGTCCCAAAATGATCTGGACTGTCCATCCGTGGAGGAAACGTGGTGGAGATCGAGAGTCCACCAGGATTTTGGTTACCAGGGATTCGATTTGATAGAGGAGATTGTGTCACAGGGGATCATAAGTCGCAAAATCGTGAAATGACAAGGACTGTCCATCTGAGGGAGGACACGTGGCAGAAATCCAGGATTTCGGGGAAAGTCCCGAAAGGAAGAGTACTTCGGGGATTCAGATACCGGAAGAAGAAGGAGCACAGGTAAGAAGGAGTCTTGCATCTGGAGAACCTGAGAAGCGAAATCCCGAAAGGATTTCCAGTAGGAATCAAGTTGGCGTATCAGGGTTCAAGACTCCAAGAGTTTCGAGGGTAAAGACTCAGAGGTCTTTCGGTGTTTGAAACTCTGAAAGCATGAAGGGTGAACAACCGGAGAAAAGGGCATGTCGAGATTTCAGATATCTGCATTCTGAAGATACTGAGGACAAGGCATCTACACATTTCGACATTTGGAATTTTGAAATCACGAAAGGAGAAGACTTGGGGAGAATAGCATTTTGGCATTCCAGGTATCGACATTTCAGCAGTGAAAAGGACAAGGGACAGGGAGTTACACATCGAGAAACCCCAAAATAGGACGGAGGTCTTATGAGGAGTGGTCACATGGATCAGGGCATAGCCAGGAGGGGCTAATGCGACAAAGGCCATTTCGACAAATTGAAAATCGGGAATTCGGGAGTTCCATTGACAAGAGGTCGAGCTCTTGCATTGATAAGTCGTGAAGTGAATAGGACTACGGTCATATGGAGTAGAGTTGCAGAGACCAAGACATAGCCCAAGGGCTAATTTTTGATTGAAGCCTTTTCGACATTTCGACATTTCAGTGTTTGGGAGATCAAGGGGACAGATTTTCTCGACATTAGAACTCTGTGAGTCCCTAAACCTGAATTTCATGGTTGTGTACAGAAGACCATGAGGTAAGAACAAGGACCAATGGATCAGGAAATTGAGATTCTAGCAGGGAATCAAAAGAGCTAATTCAGCTCGGAGGAGTGATTGAATGATCCTGAGAGCGGACTTCGGCCCAAGGGTCAGAAGGGGTTTGTGTCAGTTGTGGTATCAGAGCCTGACTCTGTTTGTACATTTCAGACAGAGGAAGTAGGAAGAGAAGGAGAATACTCTGGTACACGTCAGTTTGGTATCAGAGGTAGCTTGTAGGGACAGGGAGAGAGAAGGAAAAGGAAGACAGAGCACTGGAAGCTCTGTAATGATTGTTTGCAGGTAGACAACAATCAAGAAGACGGTCAAGAGGACTGTAGGAGAAGCTGAAACACTCATAGTTGAAGAGTGACAGCAATAGGTTTGCCAAGAGGGTAGACATAAGCATAATGACTACTGAAGGTCATGCATGTGGTGGAAAGAAGGACCACCAGTAGCAGAAGAACGTTGCATGGGATAAGTATCTTGCCAAGATCAGGGAAAGGATGGATGAAATTGAATTTGGGATGCAACAAGATACCAAGTCAAGATGGGTATATGAATGGCCCATGAGGAAAAAAGAAAAATGGCCAGTCAAGGAGTTGATGGCTAAAAGATCGTAGAGGTTGTTGAAAATATGGTTGAGGCATGCTAAAAACCTCAACGGACCAGAGGAGATGGTTCAGGTATGTGAACCAGAGGCTAGGAGAAATCTCATTGATGCTGAGGGTGAGCTGAGGTCACAGGATAGTCTCAAGGACTGTCAAGAAGACAACTAGGAAATCCCCAATTTCCAAGAGGGCAAGGAGTTGATATTTCTGTGAGATCTCATGGACTATCAGGAGGACAGCCAGGGAATTTCACATTGCCAGGAGAGCAATGAGGTGAGGTCACGGTGGGATCTCATGGACTTCTAGGAGGGCAGCAGGAAAATCCCAATTTGCCAGGTGGGCATGGGAACAGAAATGGGACTGTTTGAGAGTCTCATGAACTCAGAGGTAAGTTTAGATCAGCCCAAGGAGATGACAGTGCAGATGAGCTCAGAGATTGATTTGGATGAGTAGATGCAGCTGATAGGGAAGGAAGATCAGAAAAATTTTCTGATGATTGGGGGAATTGGAATATTCCTGCCACATAGCCCATAGGAGACCAAAGTCTGTGTTGTCGATGAAACAACAACAAAAGGAGAAAGACAACCATCTATGACTGTCAAAGAAGAATTGGAGCATGTGTTAGAAGCTACCCAAGAAGAAGAAGAAGATGAGCATTTTGAGGAGTGGCTCAATACTTTCAGCCAGGAAGTTGAAAAGAATACAACATTGGAGATTGCAGAAGTAGAAGAAGAAGAGGTAGAGAACGTGATCATTGATGATTTATGTGAACAGATTGAAGCCCCGGAGAGAAGGATGATAGTGCAGGGTATGCACATCCAACAGATGAGGTTGGGAACAAATGAAGAGGATGGCATGGGAGATCATTGTGGTCCGTCCATCTGCAGAAAAATTTTGCAGCAGAAGAGACTGCAACAACAAAGCCAACCATTGCTGCAGCTGGATGAGGTGATAGAAGACATCATAAGGTTGATGTTGAGATCATAAGAGACTATCAGCAAGGGAAAGTTGGGGAGAGAAGAATAACTAACAGCAGCAGCAGAGCAGCAGAAGCAACAACAACAGCCGGGAAGTGGGGCAGATGAACAGCTCCATAAATTTGTTTGGGATCCAGGAGGATTTCAGCAGCTGAGATGGCAAGTTCATGAGCAGGAGCTCATGAATTTTGTAGTTGAGGAGTATGATGTAAGAGCATCTCTCCACACAAGCCAGCCGACCAGCTAGCCCACGTCAGCGCACACATTCAAGGAGAGAGGTGCAACCATCTCATATTCAAATTTTGAATTTGAATCAATCACATTTAATGTTTGTAAGGCTGTTAGCACCATGAAGATGTGCCTTTGCATAGGCATTAGAGTAGATAGCCTTAATGGTTGTAAGGATGAGATCTAGATCTGATCTGGACTAGACATCCCATTCAATGTAAGTTTAATGTAATTGAATAGGGTAGGTAGCTTTGGAGGGAAGAGCTCGAAGAGCCCCCTCATGTAAAAGATCTTTGAATCTCTTTTATAGAGTGAGTTGGTAGCAAAGTAGAAGAGAGAGCATAGAGTAATTTAGAGTTGAGGAGAGTTGAGACCTTGTTACAGTTCGTGCTCAGAACACCTTTGTAAAGAGGCATTTTTATTAATACAAACAGAAGCAGTTTTTCCTGCAAGTATTTCTGTGTTTAATGAATGTCTATGTGTGTTCTTTATATGCTGTAGATGTATGTTAGGAGTGAATTTGCAGGGGTTGTTTGATTTCAGGATTAGATGTCTTTGAGGCTTCACACTAGGAGGGTGTGACAGAACGTTGCGAGTTCTGATAGCCGTGCACAGAGAATGCATTTTTGAATTCTGTAGGTTTAAACAAAGGCATGCAAGGAGGGAACAGTAGCTGAAATCATTAGCTCAGAGGAAGACCTCAAGGTTGTTGAACACCTTGGAGGAAAGACTGTGTAGAGGAAGACATAGTAAGGAGACAGAATCTTTGAGGAGTTCTGTAAGGCTCTGCCAGGAGGGAATTGAGCACAGGCACAGAGTGCTGAGGAAGAAATCTGCTGTGAGTTCAACAGAAGTCAGAATCACTAAGGATTCTAGACACTTTGCTAGGAGGGAATTGAGTAGGTGCTAGAGAGCATAGGAATAACTCTTTGAGTTCTAGATTTGAAGAAGAGTCCAAGGAGAAGGATCTTCATAGGGTTGTTGAACACCCTCCAGACTCAGCAAGAGGTTGCTTGAGATAAGGAGTGTCAGGAGGGCATCAGATTCTCCATCTGAAGGAGAAAGGGTAAAAGGACCGAGTTCCTTACGACTCTGACTAATAGGAAATCTCAGGAGGGAGATCATTTTCATGTATGCAGGCGAGACTCAAGGTAAATAGTTCGTCGAGGAGAGGAGAAAAGGTTGAGGCCTTTTGCACTTGGAGAATTATTCCAAGTCAGGAAGAAAGCATGTAATCTCAGGAGGAGCACAACTGTCATCAGATTAGATGAAGAGATCCGAACCGTTGAAGTTTCCACGTCCAGGGAGTAGTGGAGGAGAGCGTAGGATAGAGATTAGGTTTCCACGTCCAAGGAGCAGTGGACGAGCACACAAGATAGAATAGATTCTGAGCCATTGGATCTCACTAAGAATAGTCGACAGCCGTCAGATCTGTCAAGAGCTACATGAGGTTTAAACCCTCACTCACAGAGTAGCGGACATGAAAGTCTCGAAATGATATGGACCGTCCATATGTGGAGGACACGTGGCAGAGATCAAGAGTGCACCGGGATTTCGGTTTTCGAGGACTCGAGTTGACAGAGGAGATTGTGTCACAGGGGTTCATATGTCATGAAATCATGAAACAACAAGGACCATCCATCTGAGGGAGGACATGTGGCAGGAATCCAAGATTTTAGGGAAAGTTCCAAAAGGAAGAGTACTTTGGGGATTCAGATACCGAAAGAAGAAGGAGTAGAGGTAAGAAGGAGTCTTGCATCTGGAGAACCCGAGACGCGAAATCCCGAAAGGATTTCTAGCAAGCGTCAAGTTGGCGTATTGGGGTTCGAGACTCTGAGAGTTCTGAGGGTAAGGACTCAAAGGTATTTCAGTGTTTGAAACTACGAAAGCGCGAAGGGTGAAAGGCCAGAGAAAAGGGCATGTCAAGATTTTAGATATCAACATTCTGGAGATCCTGAGGACAAGGAATCTACGCATTTCAGCATTTGGAATTCCGAAATCGTGAAAGGATAAGACCTGGGGAGAATAACATTTCGGCATTCTGGGTATCATCATTTCGAGAGTGAAAAGGACAAGGGACCAGGAGTTACACACTAGGAAACCCTGAAATAGGATAGAGGTATTATGAGGAGTGGTCACATGGATCGAGGCATAGCCAGGAGGGGCTAATGCGACAAAGGCCATTTCGGCAAATCGGAAATTGGGAATTTGGGAGTTCCGTCGATAGGAGGTTGGACTCTTGCATTGATAACTCTCGAAGGGAATAGGACTACGGTGATATGGAGTAGAGTCACAGGGACCAAGACATAGCCCAGGGGCTAATTGTTGATTAAAGCCTTTTATGGCATTTCGACATTTCGGTGTTCGGGAGATCATGGGGACAAAGTTTCTTGACATCATAACTCTATGAGTTCCGAAACCCGAATTTAATGGTCGTGTACAAAAGACCGTGAGGTAAGAAGCAGGACCTATGGATCGGGAAATTAAGAGTCTAGCAGGGAATCAAAAGAGCTAATTCATCTCGGAGGAGTGATTGAACGATCCTGAGAGCAGACTTCGACCTGAGGTTTAGAAGGGGTCTGCGTCAATTTGCATATAGATTTACACCTACAAGAATAGGGACATTGACATGTTTACATTCTTGAATATTAAACCTATGAAATATTGACTCAAAATATTTTTTCTAGTTCAACTACAGTTTCATGTTTGCTTGACTTCTTTTAGTTTCCAATCCCAAAATAAAATTTGTAGCACCAAGATATTTCATGTCAAATTTATAGGATGACTGGTTTTTCCCATCCTGAATAATACCATTGTTTCTTCCTATTAGCAACATATAATCCACATATAAGACAATATAAATAAGATGATCGCCTATTAATTTTAAATACAATTAGTGATCGACGTTGCTTCTCATCAAGCCAAGTCGTTGTATATAAGTATCAAATTTTCTATACCATATCCTTTGTGATTTATTTAACCCATACACAGACTTTTTTAGCCTGCATAGTAGCTCTTTCTTTCCCTTCACTACAAATACTTTGGATGCTTAATGTATATTTCTTCTTCCATTTCCCCATGTATTAATATTTTCTTCATGTCCATATGATCTACTTCAAAATAAAAAAATAGCAGCCATAGATAAAATAAATCTAATAGAATTTAACTTGTCAATAAGAGAAAAAAATTCACCAAAGTCAATTCCCTCTATCTCGGAATGACCTTCTTCTATTAACTGATCTTTATATTTCTTCATTTTGCTTTCTGCATTCAACTTCTTCTTAAACACCCACTCTATGCCAATATGATATTTTCCAAATGCCAACTCCATTAGATACTAAGCCTCGTTTTGGTCTAAGGTTTCCATTTCTTCAACCAAGGATTTTCTCCATAGTTTTCCATCCTCTGAATCCACTTCCTTCCTAACAGTTCTAGGATCATCATCATCAATAGACAAAGAAAAAATTGAACATAAATTAGGTGGAGTATACTTCTCTAGTTTCCTTCTTTCTAGGACCGATCTCCTCAATATTGGAGTATGAGGATCTTCTTATTATTATTCATATTCTTCTTTAGATTCTGACTCATTGTCCTCTAATTCAAATTATGTTTTCTCTTTTTCTTCCTCCCTTTGTAGGAATTCCTAATGAGGGTGATCGATTTACCAGGTAACATGTAGTGTCCACTACCTTTTCCAATAATTCTTGTCCCAAACCAACACCACTAAGAATGATCCTTTCTCTTTCCATCAACATCATGTTCATCCATTCTGTGACCAGGGATACTTTTAAGGATGAAAATTTGTATTAAAATGTAGAAACCAATGCTAATCTTACTAGTCCTCAATATACAAAATTTAAAATGTTTCGTGATAGTTTTGTAAAAATATTCAAATTTCTAATTATTTTATATAGTTTCTATAAAATTTTAGTGATTTTTAAGGAAAAATAATTTTATTCTATGGATTTTGGTTGAATAAGTTTTAGAAAAAAATGAAATTGGCAAATATTGTTTTGTGAAAACCCATGGAAAACTATCCCATTGGCATAATTTATCCCCTAAGATCATCTATGTATGCAACTCAATTCAAGGTGTGTATGGAGTAGTCTTATTCTTTGACATGCTAAATTTCTTGCAAAATTCCTTGAATTCATTCCCATAGAATTTGTAACAGCCCCTCTGTTACGACATAAAAGTAAGTGGGTACAGTAGTGGTATTATTTTATTTTGTTTAGAAACATCAAAGGACAAATGCTACTCGATATTAACATACTTCAATATTACAAATTCATTTCTCATTACATCCCACACTACAAGTTTCATTATACAACACCATTTCTACTAACAGATTAAATCATAACACAAAGCCATCCAGTATATCTACCCATCCAACCTACCTACAAGGTTAGGGCCTCCAAGACAAATAATCAACGCTCAAGTCTAGGATTCATCCGATTGATTTCAACCATTTAAGGTCTCAAGATCGACGTCTGTTCTAAGGAACAATGAAGCATCTAATTCCCATACCCAAACTCAAATTAGACTCATTTAAAATAATAGTACAATACCAAATGATAACACAAATTTAGTAATTATATTCCTCAAATACTAGACAAGTCTTTATTCCTTTAAAGGTTACAATAACAATGTTAACCATCATCTAGATAATATGTCATCTCTTAATAAATCTATCATATAATAATCATGCACCATTTAAACAAAAATCCTATCATGCACCATTCAAACAAAAATCTCTTCCCTCAAGCAATTGCGAGCATCAATCCTTATTCACTATTGTAACAGTCCTCCATGGTACAAACTGAGTAAACAGATACTATGAGTTAGCATAATATATATATATATGTGTGTGTGTGTGTGTGTGTGTGTGTGTGTGTGTGTGTGTGTTTGAAGGAGAAAAGAAGAAAAGAGAAAGGCTCTCAAACACTGAGAGGAAATTTTAAGCTTACTCTATACTTTCTAAACTAAAAGGACACTGTGATGAAGTAATTCTGCAACTATGTGAATGTCTGTTATGAGAAAGTGTTAAGATTTTGTTTGAGGCCCAAAGTTTCTCTTTTGGGTGTCACAGGGAAAACTTTCCTAGTTCCACTCCAAAAATGCATAGACAGGCCCCTCAAAGGCCCAATCTCAGAAGAAACAATGCAAGGAGTGCATAGAGACCACTCAAGGAAGGCGAAGGACTTAAATTTGTGAAGAATCGAAAGCTCAGGAGAGAAAGTGCAAAGATACACATAGTAGGTGAAAAAGTGTGCAGGATACCTTTTAAATTCTAGAGCTCTGAAGAAAAATCATGTGCAGGGTTCAAGAGGGGACTCAAGGAGTGTAAAATTCTTTTTTTAAGACTAGTGGATGAGATTTGTTCATGAGGAGTCAAAATTACCTCAACTATTAGATCAAATAAGAGGATCACACTCGTTAATCCCTAATTCCTTTGTAATTTTCCACTTCAGTAGATTAGAGTTGTTTGTATTAAGTGATCCCCGAAGCCCGAAGTCATGGAGTGATTCTGCACCGCAGATCGGTGGTCGAATGTGAGTCATTGGATCCTCAAGGGGTTCGATGATTCGACAAGTTTGAGTCATAAATGACTAAGGGATAAGAAACCCCGAAGCTCTGAAGTCATGGAGTGAAGGACATTTGTAGATCTAGTGATCAAATGAGGATTGTTAGATCTTTTCCCTTCGTTCTTTGGAGGTTTGGTAGTTTGTCTCCCTAGAAAAAATGAGTCGTAGCAGTTAAGGACTAAGAAAACCTCAAAGTCCCGAAGTTCAGAGTAAATCCCAACCATTCGTTGTTGGGTACATGTGTCCATAGATATACTCCCTTCACGAATTCAATGTTAGGCAGTTCGAGAGTTTGGTAGTGATCAGTAGAAATAATTCCTGAAGCCCAGAGTTCCAGAGTCAATCATGACCTTTCGATGATGGGTGAATGTGGACCATAGATCTACGCCCTTTTTCCAATTCGACGATTGACGGTTCAGGAGTTTGGTGATGATTAGGAGCCATGAAAATTGAATCTCGGAGTTCCAAAGTTAATCACAGTCGTTGGTTGTGGGAGGAGTGTGATTCGTTAGATCCTTGATCCCTTCGATGGTTTGGCAATCTTGGTGAAATAGTTCAAAGTTGTAGAGTGCGGATAAACTTCGAAGCCTAGAGTTCTAGGTTTTTGGAGTAGATCCCCATCGTAGATTCTCGGGTGAGGAGAAATCTCGTTAGTTGTTTGATTAAGTATACAATTCTTATACTAGCGGGGTCAATCAATTCAAGTGTCATAATCTCATATTTTAAGCTCTTTGTGTGTTTGTATTTTATTTGATGTCTCTTTCTTGAATGTCTTATTTTTCTAAATCAACCGCTGCAAAAAAATTGTGATCAATGCAATGCTACAATATATTTCATTCAAGTTTTCAATGATCCATGATCAGTCAGTGTTTTCTCTGCTATTCAATCAAATATCTTCATTTTCTTTATCATCCATGTATGCTCTCACTAGATGCTCAATATTTTCTCCAATACCTATATGCTCACTACTTATTCAAATTTGTTTTCTCTACTAATAGATTTCTTCATCTTCTTGGGAATTTGTCTCCTTACTTCTCTATTGTTTTTAGTAACAACTTCTTAAAATGTGTTGGGACTATAGTAGAGTCTATAAATTTAAATTTACATGAAGTAAAAATCTCTGACTCAACTAAGAATATTCTACACATTCATGACTCAGAGTACTCAACTATAACTAGGAAAATAATCAATAATTAAACTTGATTCTCTAACTGTTAATAGGACTCGATTATACAAAGACACTTTTGTTAGTACTGGAATTTTGCAAATGCTCTCAACTGGGTATCAATTGATGTCAACAAGAAACCGATCTCATCGACTAGGCACTGACTTACATTACAACAATGGAGAGGATCGCCTACCTTCATGACTCACATTGAACCCCCTCCTTTCTCTTTCAACTCATATTTTACAATAAATATGACACAATGAATTGATACATGACTATCTCAATTGATAATATTTTTCATTTTTATTTTTTGAATCAACTAATATTAAAGTTGACTAGACTCAAACTCAACTACAAACTCAACTCGACTAATTTGACTATAAACTCAAGTATGTCCTTCATGTAATCATTCTATACATAAAACTCTGTGGGAATAAAAACTACTAATAAAATTAACTTTACTCGACTAAATTTTTTCTATATTATAAACCCACTACAATATTATTTGGTGTCTTTGGCTCTAAATGATCAATAACCATACTTATAAAAATTTATCTTATATCTTTGTTTGTCCTAAAAAGTTAACTTCAACATCGATTACATAAATAAATTCAACATCTAGACATGGTAGTCCAAACTCTCTAGACTCCATGGTAGTCCAAACTCTATATTGACAAATAACTCAAACCCAAAATTCTACTCAGCCTTCTCCCTCACACCATGTGATCATCGATAATCACAATGAAAACCAAATATGTTGGAATCTTCAAAACACAAAACAAAATCTTATGACTATAGTCTCCAATGCATTAGATAATGTGCATTTTCTTTAGTTGACCTTCACAATTTTTGACCATGCAGTCGGGGTAATCGTCAATTGACGAGGTCAACCAATGGACCAGTTGACCAACTCCCCTTCCAACGATCGACCTAAGATATTGTACAACTAGGTCACTTTATTACTAATTCTCATCAAGAATAGAAATGTCGAGAGCATGGAAATCGAGAGAACTACAACACCTTCAATAGAAATTCATCTTTGTCTTTTGTGTGTAGCATTGTGCATAGTCAAGTAGAAAAGAAAGTCAATGGTGGACAACTACATGTCTAGTCAATTCTTGACATCTAGTCGATAGCTTCACAACATGTGGTGGCTTCTTCATGTCTTCTTGATTCTTCACATCTGGTCGACTTTTATATTTAAAAAAAATCCCTTTTTTCCTAACTAGATTGAGTATTTCTACATGTATAGTAGCATTCTTGTAGTAACTCCATACATATCAAAAAGTTATTATAGATTTCTTTGTTCCCTTACACTACCATTAGACCCAAACCAAGACATCATACAAAAATAATTCATGAGTTAAAAATAATACTTTGTCTAAGTATGACTTGTGAAATGATCCATGATACTCTTGCATCCATAATATCCCTACTCAAACCTTCAACAACTAACAAAAAGAGTAAAGGAGATAGGACATATTTTCCTTAGGACCTTAGATGGTCTAAAAATATTTTATGTGAAACCATTCATAAGAATAGTGATACAACCCAGTGTACATTTAATTACTAAAAGATCGAATCTTAGATGAAGAAGAATTAATTTGAGGTATAACCAATTGCTTATATTATATTCATTACATAAGTGCAAATTGATAACTGTAGAAGTCTAGTTATTTTTTTTTATAGAATTAATACCTTCTTGATCTTCCATTTTCGACAAAGAAATAGGCCTAAACTCATGAAAATATTTAGGATTAACATTTTTGGGGACCAAAGGTAGGGATGTGGAATTGAAATCTCCTAACACCTTACTAGAACTCCTAACTTATTCAGTAACTCGTAAATTCATACTTTTAATTGTATTTTTCCTATGTAACTCTTTGTAAATTGATTGAAGGTAAGAGACTCCTAAATATGCTATCTCTAAGAATTTATAACTATACATTTCCTTCAACATCTAAAATTTTGTATATTGTGTTAATCCTTTTCTTGTTATTATCATAGTTATGTTTTTTTTGTGTGTGTTTTTGTATCCTTTTTCCAATAACACTTCCATGCTTCTCATTCTTCATTCTATGTCTCTCCATTCCAACATTCTTCTCTTATTCATTTCCAAGGTTTTTAACTTGAATTTCTCTTCCTCATTAAATATCTATTCCACATTCCTCTCATACATATCCACAATTGCCTTCTCAACTGATTTTGAGCTCCCTATCCATGCTCTTTTTTTTCTTAAATCCCAAGGTGCCCCTACTCCTTTTTCCTCCTTTAGTGTAGTTGTAAACTGAAAAATGGATAATTCCATAGATTCAAAAACATACTTTACCCACTCTTTCTCGACGAAACCTTGGAAATCCTCCACCTCCATCAAAAAATTATCGATCTTGAAAGGTATAATTATCTTACAATCCTACTTCTCCATATGGATAGGAATAAACAAGTGATATTTTAAGATACCATATATATTATAATAGAAGAAAACATAAACACTACGAAGAATAACAATGTAAAAACACAATATATGAAACCAAAGCACCGAAATAATAACTGTATTGATAGGAAACAATGTTCACTTGCCTCTTCGAGGGGGAAAACTCCAGTAGAACAATAATCTATTACAATAATTCTCAAGAGAAAAACTTTCCATGCCCTCGACTCTTATATATACTAAATCTGTCTACCAAAATAACAATCAAGAGGAAGATCTTCTAGAAGAAGAAGCTTCTATTAGGTCTTCTTGAATTTGACTTATTCTTCATTATTACTAGGCCTTATTAATATCGTCCTTTATTAAATGGAAAATATATTATTCTAACTACATGAGGGGATAGGGAGTTTAGGTCACTAACATGACCCCCCCCCCTTAAAAAAAAACTTGTCCTCAAGGCTTGAGATGAGGAAATTGTTGCAGAATGGTAGCTGGATCCCAGGCGACATCTATTGGAGTTGTATATTTCCACTGTACTAATACTTCCTTGATGGTTCCCTGATGAATAAAATTCTCACACTGGTCCAAGACTACTTGTGGATGTAGCCAAATGGAGCCTTCTTCATCCAATTCAAGAATAATAGTTTGATTTTAGAACTTTTTTCCAATCACCTTGTTTAATAAGGAGACATGAAAAACAGGATGGAGCTTAGAATGAATGGGAAAAGGTCACTCATAGGCCACCTATCCCATGCACTTCAGAACTGTACAAGGACCATAAAATTTGGGTGTCGATTTCTGACAATGGTCAGCCTTGAGTGAAGTGTTCTTGTAATTGTTTTGTCAAAGAAACACTTGGTCCCCTTCAACAAATTGACATTCTGAGTGACCTTGATCTCCTTTTTTCTTTAGTCAATTATAATCCATGACCAAATTATCTTTGAGGGTATGGAAACTGGCCGCTCTAACTGTCATAGTTTGGTCAACCACCTAGACATTCGAGACATCGAGCATGTATGAGATAACTAAAGGTGGATTTTGTCTATATACTTATTCAAAAGGAGTCAAGTGAGTAGTTATATAGTAATAAGTGTTGTACCACCATTTAGCTAGGGGTAACCATAAAGCCCACTGATTTTTCCTCTTAAATGTAAAACAACTCAAATATGTTTTCAAAAACTTGTTGACAACTTCAGTTTGATCATCAGTCGGGGGATGATAAGTTGTGTTGATATGCAATTGGGTTCCCTGTAGCTTGAAAATTTCTTTCCAAAAATAGTTGGTGAAAGTGGGATCTTGGTCTGAGACAATGGAATGAGACATGCCATGCAGCTTGAAGATATGATCCATGAAAATTTAAGTCATTGAGGATGTGGTGAATATGTGTTGAAGTGTACATAAATGAGCACATTTGGAAAGGTGATCAACAACCACCATAATGATCGATTTATTGCCTGATTTAGGTAAGCCAACAATGAAATCCATAGAAATATCCCTCTAAATAGTGGGTGGAATCGAAGGTAGTTATTGTGTGCTAGGGTATTTGATTTTTCTCCCTTGTTTCATTGAAAAGCATCACATTCTACCACAAAGGTGAGAATGCCCTGCTTCATGCCATCCCAGAAAAAATAATGTTTGACCCTATCATAGGCGTTGGTAAACCTTGAATTCCCAACGG
Organism: Picea mariana; assembly: GCA_032191745.1. NCBI lineage: Eukaryota > Viridiplantae > Streptophyta > Pinopsida > Pinales > Pinaceae > Picea > Picea mariana. Next base: position 45,850 of record JASDQU010099927.1, read on the forward strand.
TGGGTGTAGAATGAAGCTTATAAAGCACCATGGATTTAAGTTGTGACTGTTTGTTTAAATATGAACAACCTTTGTAGTGAAGATCTTCATTGTGTCAAGCGTACTTTAGAGAAACTGGAAAATTATCTTGCAATTTTTGGATCAAATGAAACAATTTGGGATCTTGCAACCATTCTTGACGATCATCTTGGAGCGAATCTGGTACAATGAAGGATAGAGAAAAGAGGGACCCTTCATCTTCATATTTCCTTCAAAGAGATTCCACAACCACATTGTTTTTTCCTTTCTTGTAAATGATCTCATAATCATATCCAAATATCTTGGCACCCATTTTTATTGCTATGAAGATGAAGTTCATTGCTCAAATAAATACTTGAGGATTTGGTGATTTTTCTTCATTTGGAAACGTTTCCCCAATAGATAAGGTTGTCAGAGATCTACAACATGAAAAATGGACATCATTTCCTTTTCATAGATTGACTGGTCCAAATGGTGCTCTGACAATTGTTTTCTAGTGAAGGCTAAAGGTCGGCCATCTTGCATTAGGACAACTCCAATTCCTTTCCTTGAAGCATCACATTCTAGGACAAAGGTATTTCTGAATTCGGGAAGGCACATGATAGGAGTAGTATAGATAACCACTTTCAAGGCTCAGAAGGAGTGATCAAGTGTTGGAGTCCAAGTGAAAACATTCTTTTTAAGGAGAGCAGTGAGAGGCATCGTAATTTTTCTATAATTATTAACAAAGTTGTGATAATAACCTGTTGAACCAAGAAAATCATGCAACCTATTGAGATTCTTCGAAAAATTCCAATCATTCATATCTTTAAATCTCTTACAATCCACCCTGACACCAACCTTTCCAACAATATGACTGAAATACTCTAGTTTTGAGGCTCCAAAATCACATTTAGAGTGTTTGAGGAAACGATGGTGTTGGGAGAGTAGATGAAGAACTTGATCCACATGGGAAAGATGGGTTGTCCATGTTTTACTATAGATGATAATATCATCAAAGAATACTAAGATAAAATGACAGAGAAAAGGATGCAATACTTGATTCATGAGGTTCTAGAAAGTGGAGGGAGAATTACACAAGCTAAAGGGAATGGCAAAGAAATCATCGTGTCCCTCGTGAGTTTGAAAGGGATTCTTAGGAGTGTCTTCCTCTTTCATATGTATATTGTGGTATCCATAATGAATATATAGTTTAGTAAAGCATTGGGCACTACTTAATTCATCCAATAGATCATCAATGAAAGGAATGGTAAATTTGTCTTTGATGGTAATTTTTTTTAGGGTGTGAAAGTCAGGACACATGTTCCAAGAGAATTATTTCTTAATTGCCATGACCATAGAATAATAATAGGGGCTCGTACTAGGACAGATAACACCTGCGACAAGAAATTATTGAACAATTTAATCAATTTCATTTTTCTGGGAAAAGGGATGATGATAACGGATAACATGGGGAGGAAGGATGTTAGGTACTATGGGAATGGAATGATATTGAACACTATGGGAAGGGGGAACTCCTCGTGGAATGGAAAAATGAACATGATATTTGGAGATGATGGATTGGAGGTTAGGATGCACAGAGGGTGTCTGAGTGGCGTGAATGGAATGGAGTTGTACAATAATTCTAGAATGGCCTTTATTGAGGATTTTTTCCATGCAATGGGAACTAATGATTTATGGGGAGCCTATGGCAATGCCTTGGAAATTATACTGCTGGCCCTCCTAGCTGAATTGCATGGTTAATTCCTTAAAATACATGAGGATGGGACCAAGAATTTGTAACCATTTTGCACCAAGAAAAATGTCACAACCACCCATGTCTATAGCACACATATCAGATTTCATGTTGTATTGACCAGTTTGGAGACACACATTTTCACAATGTCCCCAACATTTCATGGAAAATCCATTTGAAATCATGATTTGAAAGTTTTTTACTACAAGGATATAACACTTAGTTTCTTGAGAAATGAAGCGATGAATAAAATTATGAGTTCTTCCACTGTCAATTAGGATGATGAACTTTCAATGCTTAATGTAACCAATTAGCTTGAGGGTTTAAGGAGCAGAGAACCCAATGAGAGCATTCAGTGAAATGACTAGTTCAACTTCTAGGGGGCCCACAAAAGTAAAATATTTGTCACCATAATTATAACAAAGGCCTTTGAGTTGGCATTCATCCATTTCTACCCAGGTCAATTTATGGATCTTCATTGGAGTGGAAGGAGGGGATGGAGTACCAGGTTTAGGATGGGGAAGAAAGGATTTTTTTTGGGTTTGAGAAGAGACAACTTGTAGTTCTTCCTTATCTATTTTAATAGATTCCACCTAACTCTAAGGCCTAGCCATAAGGACATGGGCATAAATCTCGTCCTTGATGCCATTGATAAAGCATTCCCATAAAAAAAACATCAAACATGCCCTTCGTATGGAAAGACAAGAACTCAAAAGTAGCTATAAAGTCTTCCACTATGCCAGATTGTTTCAACATGGTCAAACAACCTAAATGGAGGGTGTCAGTGTCAAAGTGTTCATAAATCTCTGCAATAAATTGTGTCCAAGCCACATATGCTTGGAAGACATTTTTTCTCCAATGCCACCGTTGCCAATGTTTCGGATCTAGGTGGAGAACACCATACCAGAGGTTTTTCAAATCATCAATAATGTTGTACAAAGAGAAATATTGTTCCATTTGAGTGACCCATCCTGTGGGATTTGAGCCATCAAATTTTTTTGCCTCCATGTGAGGGGAATGTAGGTCCTGCTGAAAGTGGTTGGAAGGAAAATATGTGGATTGGGAGGATTCATTACCTTTAGGGTTATAAGTTGTGGTAGAAGATAATGGATTTGGGGAGGGATTAAACAAGGAAGTCAAGTTGCTCACTATGTCCTGGGATTGCTCAGACGTAGTGATGAATTGAGTGATGGATCTAGGAAGTGATTCAAGTGGAGAAAGTTGGGAGTTGAGGTTATCAATACTGGAAGTAATGGAATAAATATCAATATGGGTTTTACCATTAGCTTTATCCAAGGCAATGATACATTGTTCACAATCTTGACTATAGGTTTTGGCCATAGGGATGGGACTAAGGGGAAAGTGGGACTCCATAGAAAGGGGTTACTGGTGAATGATAGCACTATGATCAATTCAAAGAGAGGAGTTCAATGATATAGGTGCCAAATAGGGGTTTCTGGAAGGTGTCGGATCCACGGGAAAAAAATTGTTGAAGAATTATAGGTATGACTGCGGTTAGGGAAAAGAGAGGAATGCAATGGGATAAGTCTCAAATAATGGTGTAGGAAGGATGCCAAATTTTTTTTAACTCCTACAGATTTATACTCCGATCTGAATAATACTATAGTAACAAAATGGCCAAATTCTTAATAGGAAGAAATGTGTAGGAATTTTGCAACCCAAACTCAGGAGGCAAGGTTACACGATACTAGATCTTGTCTGTTCCTTTTCTTCTTTGTTTTGGTCCCAAATTTTAGGGTGTTTATGGTTTCTATAGACGTGAGTTTTCCTTTTGGTGCTATAGTTCTCGATATACATGTGAGTTCGAATAATAGTACTTGGCCCAATATCTCAAGGAACCAACTAAGGAGGATAGACCGTACCCCTAGCCATACTACCCAATTACCTAGTTACTAGAGAGTATCTTCCCAAATTCTATTCTTGGTGGTACTATAACAATCAAGTGATGTATTGGTTTATCTACAAAGGGATTTAGGATATCTAGGTTGATCTGTATACAATTTTTGTCTGATGTGATACCACTCGAAGGTGTACCAACATGGGTTACAAGGGTGGCCAATAATGTGCACTTAACTACCACTTGTAGTTCCTACATATGTGTTTCCCTGATCACAGATTTATGCATTGAACGATAGATCTTTATAGCTTGAAGGCACTGAAATATGTCTCTACCATGAAAAACATAACCCAATTTTTTTTGCGAAGGAAAGTTCTTTGATACCACTTGTAAGGTACTAGATATATTATAATAGAAGAAAAAAGAAATATTGTAGAAAATAACAGTGGAACGACACAATATATGAAACAACAACACCAAAGTAATACCTTTATTGATAGGAAACAATGTTCACTTGCTTATTCGAGAGGGAAACCTCCATCAGAGCAACGCTCTATTAAAATAATTCTCAAGAAAAAAACTTCCCATGCCCTCGACTCGTATTTATCCTAAATATATCTACCAAAAGAACAATCTAGAGGAAGACCTCGTAGAAGCGAAAGCTTCTATTATGTCTTTTTAAATTTCACTTATTCTTCATTATTATAGGGCCTTATTAATATCGGCCTTTATTACATGGAAAATACATTATTCTACCAATGTGAGGATTTGGGGAGGTTAGGTCCCTAACATATATGAACCTTCCCCTATCTCCACCCAAGATCTGATATGATCTATTTGATTTAAAAGAATATTATAGAGTAGAAATATATCTAGTTTCTTAATACTCCAACCTCACAGGACATGTTATAAGTTAGAATGTGTTATATGTGTTCAACATATATCAATTCTACCTCCTCTATCTTGTTCCTAAATAAATCCCCTAACATATCAATCCTAACAAATTCCCCCAAAACTTATACTCTACTCAAAGTAAAATTTATTTTTCCATCTAAGGTGACCCTTTCTTCCTTGTCACACCTCTGGTCATAAAAAACCTTCCCAAAAGCATTGTATGTAATCTTAGGGACCATAGAAATTAATTTTATATATATTCTGACACAAATCTTTGAACATAGATTTGTCAAGATACCTAATTCAATAATAGAAAAAATAAGTAAGGAAAAGTGTTTTATTTCAACCAATGAGATCTCTCCCAAAAAGAAATTCAACTTCTAAATCTAAGCACTCCCAATATCTCAATAGTTTTCCCACACTTCCAACAACCTTTTTACCCTCTGCCATAGATTCTTGGAACCATAAAACATTGGGCTTCTTGATTTCCACCAGGAGGACCAAAACAAGTCTTTTAGAGTGACTATTGAGACCTCATATTCAATGATAAAATAATAATTTGGGAGCCTTACGAGGTTTATTTTCTTATTTAAGGACCTTTTGGTATATTTTTATTTTCCTATTGAATTTATTTTAGATATTTTTCTTGGGCATGATGTAAAAAGGATTTTCTTCAATTCTAGATAACTAAGGTCCCTAACAAGGTTTAGATATAGTCCTCCTTCATGCCCTTTTTCTCCTAGATCATTCTCCCCCCTTTTAGGTCTCAAGTGATATATATGAATGCTTCTAGATTCCTACCCATTCCATGAGAAAAAACCCTAAGAAGAGAATCTTCATCGTAAGAGAAATCATTAGAGGAGATTTCATATTTATAGGTATGGAAAATAAATAATTTCCCAAGAATAAATGTTTTTCTATCCTACCCTAATATTGAATCCCTAGACTTATAATTAACCCTAAAATCCCTCCAAATTCATTTAGTATCTCTATCTTAGAGGTCAAGCATCTTTATCACCAAAACCTTAAATGACATTTTTGCATTGGAAAATAATCAATAGTTATGCTCTAAAGATTTACCCAAATTTTGATTTTCCAAAACCATCCATCCCCTGAGAAGATTTTGTAATGAAAATAACCTATTCAGATACCACTGGAGAACATTAGATAACTTTAGTTAGAATTCATAATTGAATCGTTCTCTTATTAGTTTACCGTATCCAAAGAACATTTTTCCGATCCAATGATTTCATTGCTTATTTCTTTGATCGAGTTATGATTTGGACAAATGTTTTTTATCCTTATCCTTATCCTCTCCATTCCTCTTCACATCAAATTTTACCCCCCATGAAAACTTCGCTAAGAAATATTGAGAATAGTCCTCTACAATGTGGTCATAACCATGGAAATGGGCACACTTGAATGGAATTTTGATATAGTATGGAATTTGAGAATAAACTGCATTCCTTACTGCATTTTTCATTCAATACAAAAGGACTCCAATTATCCACCTCAACCAATAGGTTGGCCATCATCTAATAAACACTTGATTTGAAGGAGACGTCTATGCCATTTATTTTCTCTAAATTTTCTCATATCTCCTTTAGTATTTTTTTAGACCATGGCTCCATAATTAGTCCATGTAGCTTGCACAAATTGGAATTCTCTTAGAGAATTTTGTCAAGATATCAAAACAAATAGTTCAGGCTTTCAAAGACAAAAGGTCATTCCCCAATACCATTATTCCTCAAAAAAATTCTTCAACTACACCTCAAAATGAAATGTTCATCCAATCAATCCTCTAGTTAAGAGATGAAAAGTAGGTGCATACCCTATGATTGATGTCCAAGCCCACTAGATCAAATCATTCAAGGAATGTTCAAAATTTGATGACAATTTTTTTTTCTAATGAGTGCTTTCCCCAAATACCCCAAGGTTTGTTCCATCCTTAAATCCTCCCCTAGGACCATTCTAACTTTTGACCTTGTTTTCTTCACCAAGTGTTTTTCCCTCTTTTCATTTGCGACTTCAAATATGTCCTAGTCAAGACTTTCCACCTTCTTTCCCCACTGAAAGCTTCTAGTCCTAGACCCTTGCCTACAAATCCTAAACCCCCAAAATACTCTTCTAGAACTACAAAGGTTTCTTGATTGATTCAACTTTGAAGTTGAGGTTGAACACCAAACCTAACTGGCTCTTTTTTCCAAAACACAAATTAAAAATTTTATCTTGGATCCTCATTAACTACCCATTTTGACCCGCACATTCCACAAACCTACCATGCAATCCATCAATTGATTTCATTATAGGTGGAATTATAACCGAATCACAAATTCAAGAATTTCTTTATCAACCTGCATGAACTAAGAATAGACCCAATTCAACCACTTTTTCAATGTCTTTAAAATTTTTCTCTAAAACAAAAAAATTCCCAAAAGATTCAAAACCCTACCCCATTACCCAAAAAAAATATACACTTATGAATTTGAATAAACAAAAATATGTTGACGCTTCAATGAATTTTTAGAATAATCTACAATTTATTCCTATGCGTTTACCTCCCGTTATAGGTATAATTCTTGTCAACACCATCGATACAATAAGTAAAAAAATAATTAGAATTGCTAGATAAATTTTGCAATAACAAATAACAAGCTAATACTTTCTGAAAATGTACATATCACGAGTAGAAATTCGTTGCGCCATAACCATCGATTTATAAAATAGGTATGTGATTACTATGTTCATGAATAGTAGATTATGATTTTCTAATGTTGTTTTATTGTTTTTTAATTTAAATTTAATAATTTTATTTTAATTAAAAATAATAATATTATTTTATTAATTTTTTAATTCAACCAAACCATCGATTTATATAATAGGTATGTGATTACTAAGTTCTTTTATACTATGTTCTTAAATTATGATTTTTTAATGTTGTTTTGTTGTTTTTTAATTTAAATTTAATAATTTTATTTTAATTAAAAATAATGATATTATTTTATTAATTTTTTAATTCAATCAAACCATCGATTTATATAATAGGTATGTGATTACTAAGTTCTTTTATACTATGTTCTTTTATGAATAGTAGATTATGACTTTTTAATGTTGTTTTGTTGTTTTTTAATTTAAATTTAATAATTTTATTTTAATTAAAAATAATAATATTATTTTATTAATTTTTTAATTCAATCAAATCATCGATTTATATAATAGGTATGTGATTACTAAGTTCTTTTATGAATAATAGATTATGATTTTTTAATGTTGTTTTGTTGTTTTTTTATTTAAAATTAATAATTTTATTTTAATTACAAATAATAATATTATTTTATTATTTTTTTAATCCAATCAAATCATGTTATAGAAAATCTATTTTAATATTTAATATGGAAGTTCTAGTGTAATCCAATTCATGATTGATAATTAAATTTGTATTATAGTGTTATACTAATTTTACATCTTTTAATTTAGATTAGTTTTAAATAATTATATAGTTATAATAAAAAAATGTTTTTAAGTAAATTGATTGTAACTTTTGTAAATATATTTTTAGTTATTATATATTTTTATAAATGATATTAGAAAGTATATGTTTTTATGTAGTTTCACTCATCTAGGTATCTGTTTTCATGTGGATACTTTTTAAGTTGGAATTGTTATTTTAGTTTTAGAGTAACATCTAAAAATGCTCATAATTGACTAATAACTTGTCTTATTTGGATATAAGGAAATATGTTAAATACACAAGACCCAATTGTATATAATAGGAGTGAAAGCTTAATTTTATAGACCACTACACTCTTATTTTAGATGACATGGTTTTACCACCTTTAACTTAAAAAACATTCTTTTTAACTAAAAAAACATTTTTAAATAGGAATTTATTCTCTGTGTAGTTGGTGGGGAAAAGATGCCGAAAAGTGTTGCGATACAGATCATGAATGGAATGGGTAGAATTGGAAAGAAAACCAGGTGTGTATGTTTGTCGATCTCTACATTTTCATGTTGATACTTCTTATTGAACACAACTTATATTAGAAAAGAAGTCCATGAACGACTTTCGCTGTGTTTTAAAAAATATGAGCTATGCCAATCTGTTTTTCAATGCAAAAACTCTGTAGAATAAGGTTTTACTTTTGCAAAGCATGTAATTCATCCGTTGTGCTAATAATCAATCGCATAGCTTACACGGTGGACAGAGGACATGGATGCCTAGTTGTTAGGTTTATAGAAAAACTTGATATTCATGAAAGGAAATTTTGTGTGCCATTACAATCCAATGTTTTATTAAAAAAAACTAGCCAGAATTTGGCCATAACATATAGCCATGTTTTCAAGTCTTTACAACTTGGACAAGTGTGTTTGTGCACCACCCACAATAAATTAAAAAAAAAAAAAATAGCAAAGAAGGAATGTATGATATGTTCTTCTATAATTACTTAGGTATGTAGGTATTGAGATTATAATTATAATTATGTAGGTATGTAGGTATTAGGACTATAATTACTTAGGTATATAAAAAAAAATAGTAGATAATGAATGTATGATATGTTCTTCTATATATGTAGGTATTGGGATTATACTGATCTTGAACAATATTGTATGACTATCCTTGAATTCACATGCATAGTTTTATGAGGCTAAACATTCTCTTGCTTCTTCGCACTGTATTTCTTCTCATTGTTCTCCTTTTCCTTTGAGTTTTTATGTTCTTTAGAAGGATTGTTCTCCTTTTCCTTTGAGTTTTTATTTTCTTTAGAAGGACATAAGCTTAGTATCAAATCTCTAAATCGAAAATATTTTGTGACTTTTATATTATTTTACTTCATATCCATTACAATGGATTTTATCCACAATCAAATATCCATCCATTAATACTATCCAAACCCCCAAACCCAATTAATATCCATCCATTAATACCATGAGTATTCCAAACCCCCAAACCCAATTAATGGTAAGATAATTTTTTGGAGATAACAAAATATGGAATGAAATTGACCTTCAATTAATCCAACCAATCATTCTCAATTTATAAATTCAGTACAATATTTTTTCCATCCAACACATGTAGGAATATCATCATCAATTAATACCTTCATATTTCATAGCAAACAATAGCAAGAAAACATTGTATGCATTGAACATATAATTTGCAATTTAAAGAAGATGGAAATGGAAAACGTCACTTACCAATTCGATCTTTTCCGGATTTCTTTGAATCTTGCATATGCAATCACATTATCATTCTAAATTACTATTTGGGTCCTTATAAAATCACCCAAAGAAGAATACATTTATTCCCACCACCCCAAAATAATAAATTTTAAGGTTTGGATCCTTATAAAATAAGTTTTTTTTTAATTAGTTTTTTTTTTTCCATTAGGAGCAACGAATACTTCTCTTCTAGATTGGGTCTAAAGCTTGGACAACTAGTTACAAGTAGCTCCCTTCACTTTGTAGTATTGTAACATCTCGCTTTGGCACACTGAGCAAGCTTATTCTTTGAGGACACTTGCTCGCAAGTGATCTGGATTATTATGCTATTAAAAATTTTGATTTTGATTATGAGGCGTTATGGGTCGATGACATGTTGTTTTACTACATTGACATAGACAGGTGCTATTGACTCGGCTTTACTAAGTGTGTAGGATTTTGGACCTCGAGGATGCAGAGGCATTGATGGAACCCCTTGGACTCTGGAACGAGTAAGGGAGTGTGTCGTTGGGGTTTGATTTTTTTACTATGATATTAGTGTATCTGACTGGATGATATGATATGGATATGTTCTGACAGGATTTGTTGATGATGTAGGCTAATGATAGTTTGCCGGCCAGACTCACATACAGAGTAAAGGGGTCACACACGACTACCAGAGATGTTGAGGGAGAGGTGTGGACAACAACCCTGCCACAGCCTACTAGCACTCTCGTCGTGGCTCGAACTGTAGGTTAACGATTACCTAGTTCGAGAGGACCCACGATGTTGTGAGGGAAAACTGCGATAGTCGCTCATGATGATTCTAAGGGGCACACAATAAGGCGGGGGCCTTATTCCTTAGAAGCCCTTAGTCTCCCACAAGTTCGCCTGGCAGAGTGTTGACTCTAGGGGTTACTGATGTCTACTAAATCAGTCAAGAGGCGAGTGGCACCCTTGGAGCATGTAGTGCATCCTGAAGGGCACGTCATGCAAAGGAACAGATGAGGTGAGTGGCACCCTTGGAGCACCTAATGCGTCCTGAAGGGCACGTCGCGTTGTTGATGATAGAGGGATGAACCTAGATGGCCCTAAGAAAAATAACATGTTAAGTAATTTTTAAAACAATTTCCCTAATTAAATGTCGCCCAGTATGAAATTTAAGGCCTAAGTCTAAATTACGCTAGTGGTAAAAATTTTGTCTTCTATAAAAAAAAAAAATAGTAATAAAAATAATAAAAATAAAAACAACTTAAATAATAATTACGATCTTCATTAAATCTTGTAACATGAAGGGAGTAAGAAATTTAACTTACTCATAAAAAAGGTAAAATTATGTTGGATTAAAATTTAAAAAGGGAATTAATTGTTTTATTACCTTAATAAATTAAAGTATACTAATTAAATAAGAAAAGGGAAAAAGGGTTAATTTTCAAACCTGCCTTTTTGAGTTCTAAGTAAAAGGGGAAAGAGGGAAAATAAAAAAAAAGGAAACTAGGGAAAAGAGGTAAAAATAAAAGGGGAAACGTGAGGGGAAAAGGTGGAAAGTCAAACTTAGAAAAAGTATCTACCATTTGAGTGCTTTCTATTTTAACTGAACAAGCAATTTAATAAAAGGGAAAGTTATTAAAACTTGTAAGAGAATTTGGGGACACCTGGGAGTGATTCTAGGAGTAACTTTAGGTGGATGAGGGAAATAAAGATAATTATTTAATTAAAGAAGTTAATTTATGAGGAAGGAAGGGGATGGGTGACACCTGTACGGGGATGAATTTTTAGGAAATTAATTATAAAAAAACTTAACTAAAAGAGAATTTTTGGAAAGTAAGGAACCACGAAACTCTATATAATGAAGGGAGGTGATATGGGTAAGGGGGATCTTCTGTTTGCATAACGTCACACTGCATAAATATCTACTTGAATGATTTAATTGTGGGAGTTGGGATACCCAGATCGGAGAGGAGTGGTAGCTCGACCTTGCGAGGTGAGCTGGGACCTAGACGAAATCTCTAGATAGTGTGTGTGGCCCCTTTGCAGCTCGAGGGGCTAAGGGGGAAGAAGAGTACCCCTAGCATTGGCTGGGAGGTACTCGTGAAGTCTCAACGGTCAGTGAGTGGGAGTTGCACGGAGCGTGCAGATGTCACTTGGAGTGGGCGAGCAGGCAATGGTACGCTTTCTTCATTTGAATGGTAGATTGTTGTAGGTTTTATGATCGGATCTACATGTTGATTATGTATGTAGATTGGATGTTTAGATTGATATATGAAATTTTCTTAGCCTAGATCCTTGGTTGTCGTCTCCTATGGCCTTGTTTTCCTGCATGTCTTGACCACCTAGCTGCAATAGATTGTGTCCGGAATGGTGGTTTGCCTTTCGTCCTTAGCTCCTTAGTCCTCGCCTGAGTAGTCGGACAAGAGCCTGATCTACGGTCGTCGCCTTAGCGTTAGAAGACCTATGGATCTCAACGCCCTGCTTTTCTGTGCGAGGATGACGAGCGAAGGATGCACCAGTTAGCCGTCTACCCCTTCCATCTTTATTGGTTGACTGAGGGTCCTTGCGCCTATTCGGTTGAGTAAATCTTCCTTGGTTGTCATTCCGTTCTCCCCCCCAAAAAAATTTACTCTGTGTTTTATTTTTATTTTGTGTACCCTTCGTCATGCTTATTGATTGCGCTTTTATATAATGAGGGCATTCCATTTCTAGGTGTAATGATCTAGGATTTTTCCACTTGTCAAGGTTGTCATTCCATTCTTTTAACCTCAGCGTTTCGCTTGTAAACCTCTGTGATTTTTTACCTTCAATCCTTGTGAGGACCTCTGCATTCTTCACTGTGAAAACAGAGTCTATGTTCCCCACGAGTTTGCCCAGCCTATTTTAATATCTCTGCGTTGTCGGATGGTGTAGTCCAGCGGTTATATTCCATCATGTGATGAATTACATACCACTACCTTATTTCTGGTAACGTAATTGTTTACTGGCAACTCGAGTTATGGAAATGACTTCCTCAATGAACAACGACTTATTTAATGACATCGCGAAGGAATTTATGGAAATAATATTTTAGTTACTGGCAAGGGCGAAGTTTTACCTTGTTTTTTTCATTCAGCTTATTACCTTACACTAACCTTTTTACCATTACCAAAATTTACTTTACACCTATTATTAAAGTTACATGGATTGTTCTTTCATTGCTAAGAAAATAAAATTTTTTTTCGTGAGTGAATTCCCTTTTTCCTAGGAGACTTAGTTGTTGATTAAATCCTTTTTACCTGAGCGACTTCATTGTCGAGTGAATGTTTTCTTTCCACCTAAGCGAATCCCTTTTACCTGAGCGACTTCATCCTTGAGCGATTTTTTTTCCTATGCGACTTCTTGAGTGAGTGTATTAAGGAGCATTGACAGATAGGTACAACAAATTTGTTATTCCTTACTGACAACAATTTAATTTCCTTCTGATGAGAATTGCAAAGCAAACTGTCTATTTTTCTAACTGTTACCTTCGCGTTTTACTCTATAAAAACTCGTTTTTGGAGTTGTCTGTTGCCCACGCATTTCCCTTCCTTACCTTACCTGACAAGGAATTTTACTGGCCTTTATGATCTAGAAATCACACAGACTGAGATATTTATAAAAATATAAATCTCCTTTTTAGCACTCGCTACTCGTCTATAAAACAAGGCATTGAGGGCCAGCGGGTGGGCACACGATGGGACCTCAACATGAAAACTTATTAAACAGTTCAATTATCCTTAACTACCACCATGTTGTGCATCTTGCTTTTCTTTTGTCTCCAGGAGGGTTCGCTTAAAAGCATTGATGTCATGGCCACCAGTTTTTCAAAAGCTTTTATGTTAAATCGCATTCATGGTTCATGGATTTAGCGCAATAATTTTAAGGAAACGATGTTTGGAACTCTATCATAATGGTTATGTTTTTCTTGTTGAATGGAATGATGTTCCAATGGATATTTTTTTATATGATTTTTTTAAATGTTTGTATTGTTAATATGTTCTAATTAATTTTAACATGGAGGGTATGTTTAAGGTTTACTTTTAAGTTAATGTTAAATTTTTATAAATATGGTTTTATGTGTTTAGGCTTAGGTTCTTATGTCTTAATGGATATGATAATGAATTGTTTGGTTGTATTTATGGCCACTTAAGGTATTTTCATTTTATAGAGTAGAATTGGTTCTCGTTTATATCGCAGAACATCTTTAAAATTTGCTTTTGAATTGGACAACAACCACTTGTATATTTCAGACCACCATTGAAATTAATCGCCTGCAGATTTTTAGATTTATATTTATTTCATGAACAACTGATGTAATGGTTATCGCCGATAATGTATAGCCTGTGATATTTAAAGGAGGTTGTTTATAGTGTTTCCTTAATAATGATAGAAATATATGGATAAGGTTAAACTCATTGTGTCATTAAATGGTTAATATAGGTTGGTGTTGGTTGACTATTTATGACGTGTCAGTTAGACAACCTTAAATTAACTTAGATCAAACTTGTCACTTAACCTTAATATTGATTTTACCAAACTTGATGGTTAAAGTAATGTTTGCTCAGTGTTAGTAATGACTTATCTAATATGGATTAAATTAGATTAGTGAATTGGATTGTGATTATGGACGGGGTATTTAAACTTGCGAAATTGGTTGCATCTAATGCCTATTGATTGTTGATGAATGGCTAGATCATGATTTATACAATCTAGTTAAGATTTTAATTAATGATTAATTATATTTTTAATTATTACTCAGTCGAAGATTTAGACCTCCTTAGTAATGTCCATTAAACACTGATTTAGATGGTACTCGGATGACACTTGTAAATTAAAATTTCACAATTGAGTTTCTTTTAAGGCTAATTTAGATTGTACCTTAATGATATTTTGCTTTTTAGACATGCTAAGATGGGCCCTTGATAGATGACTAAAACAGACTGTAACTATTGACTAGCTTGACTTGATGATTGATCAGGATATTAGCGAAGTCATTTTTTTCGCCTGTGCTCCCGTTGAGGGCGTTGACGTTCATTCTAATCAATGTTCATACTTGGTCTTGTAAACATTTAATGTGCTTGCTTTGCTCACTGTAAGAGATTCTAGTTACTTGTGTAATTGTTTGGGGTGCATGGGGTTGTTAGAATGATTTTCCTTAGCTTAGTAAGCTTGGACTAATGTGTCGGGCGGGATGTAGAGACCTCTTTGTACCTTAGAAAAGTCGCCAGCCTTGAGACCTTAAATGGTCAAAATCGATGGGAACCTAGGCTTGAGCGTTTCTTATGTGTCTTGGAGGTCCTAACCATTGCAGTGTAGGACGGGCGGGTAGTCATACTCATTTTTCATAGGTTGATTGTCATCCATTGCTTCCAAATGCTTGATGTGGTTCTTAGGTCGTTATGTTGTTGTCGCATGAGTTGCATGTGTCATGTTCGTTGTCATCTTGCGGCGTTGAGTATAATGTCTTTATTACCCTTCTACACACACACAAAAAAAAAAAAAAAAAAATTGCACTTGTTATGTGAGGCTTGTTGTCGTAACTAACGGGGGGGTTGTTACATATGGTATCAGAGCCAGTTCAACCCATGATTTGGGGTCTCTACGGATTTCATTGATATGATTGATTATATTGTTGCTAATCGAGTTGACTTGTACTATTGCAGGTAATCATGGTTAGAGGACGCCGTGGAGGCAGACAATGGGGTGTTAGGGGAGGAGGCGTGACACCTCCAGTAGCATCCACACCTGAGGGGTCTAACCCCCAGGGAGATGAGCAGGTTCTCAGATAGGAGAAGATAGCAGTTGGTGATGTAGTCGGAATGATGAGATCTTTCCAGCACATGTCCGAGGAACTGATCATCTATTTGGACAGAGATGAGGCCAGGGCACCAACACCCGCTGAGGTTCCATCACACACTCCAATCGGTACTTGTAGCATTCACCGTGAACTCAAGAAGGTCAAATTTCCTGAGCTCTTTGGTGCCCCAGATGGCACAAACACCGAGGCATGGTTGGAGAATATGGCGTTGTGCTTTACACTTCGCGATTATACCTCCAATATGAAGGTCTGCATGGCAGTCTTTCAACTAAAGGGGAGCGCTCTTCTATGGTGGGAGATGCTTCTACCATAGTTGAGCATGGCCATCGAAGACCTGTCATGGGAATTGTTCGAGGAACAGTTCCGAGAGAGGTACCTTTCAGAGGAATTCATTGAGCATCATCTCAATGAGTTCAACGCCTTACGACATGGCAGTGGTATAGTGCTCGAGTACGAGGCCCATTTTATGGAGCTGCTCCGGTATGATTTGCACCTTAACACTAAGAAACTTAAGATCAACAGGTTCATGTTCGGCCTTAACGGCAGCATACGTGCAAGGGTCAGGATTCTGATGCCTCAAACCTTACATGATGCCATCCAAAAGGCCCTCATAGCAGAGGAGGAGCTTATTAGTGGGGTCAGACTAGGACTCCAGCGAGACCAACAGTGTAGGTTTCATCTGGAGCATAGCAACATCAGACACCAGCCATACATAGGATGGGATATCGTGGCTTCGAGAGGGGATCCACTTTCCCTACCCCTCGACGACTAACACCTCATCAGCGGACATCTTATCGAGGACCATATCATTAGCAGCAGTGTCGCCCACAACAACAACAGTTTAGGCCTATTCAGCAGAACAGACCAGGGTACCAGGCTGGTGGGTCGTCATCTTCTACTTCAAGTACCAGGACTACTGTGCCGAAGAAGGGGTGTTGGACGTGTGGGGAGCCACACTACCAACGTGACTGCCCGGTGGAGAGGACTAGAGCATCTGGATCAGCTAGACCCACTACCGTGGGAGATATGGGCAAGGCCCGTTGGATTCATGCAGTGGTGAATAACTACTAGGTAGAGCACCAGTCGACTGTGCTCAAAATGATAGGTACCGTCGTTGAGCAGACCCTTAGTATTTTGATAAATCTTAGTGCTACTGAGAGGTTCATTTCTGGTGCAATGCTAAAAATAATTAAGGTAGAGGCAGTCAAACAAGATGAGTTTATCTTCATGGAGATGGCTTCGGAAGCCAAACAAAAGGTTGGAGGAAAGGTTATGGGATATATCCTTAACCTAGGAGAGTTTGTCACCAGGGACAACCTGTACATCACGATCCTTGGATCTTATGATGTCGTGATTGGTATGGATTGGTTGGAATCGCATGAGGTGATACTCAACTGTAAGATGAAACGGTTGAGCTTCGTCGATGAAGAGGGATAGAGACGTGAGATTGTAGGCCAGAACCAGGGAGCTTCCCTAAGGTTCATCTCTTCCTTACAACTTCGAAAGAGCATGCACAAGGGGTGCAAGATTTATGTGATCCTTGTGTTAAACGAGAATGGAGTAGCGGAAGGTCTAGAAAACCTTCCGGTGGTGAGAGAGTTTGTGGACATGTTTCCGGAGGAGTTACCTGGGATGCTGCCCGAGAGGGAATTGGAGTTTACCATAGACATAAAACCAAGAGCTGAACCAATAGCAAGAACACCTTATCAGATACGTCCTAGCATGTCACCATGGGGTGCACTTGTTATTTTCATACGAAAGAAGGATGGATCGTTGAGGCTCCACATTGACTACCATCAACTGAACAAGGCCATGATCAAGAATTAGTATCCGTTGTTGAGAATTGATGATCTGTTCGATCAAATGAAGGGTGCAATGGTATTCTCCAAGATCGATTTGCGATCAGGGTATCACCAGTTACGGATCAAGGACGATGATGTCCCTAAGACCACCTTTAAGACAAGGTTTGAACATTATGAGTTTATTGTTTTACCACTTGGACTAACGAACGCCCCAGGGGTATTTATGAGTTTGATGAATGGGGTGTTCCATGAGTACTTGGACAAGTTCGTCCAAGTATTCATTGACGATATCTTGATCTACTCTTGGATGATGGAGGAGCATGACGAGCACTTGCACTTGGTACTACAGTGTTTGAGAGAGCAGAAATTGTATGGGAAGTTGTCCAAATGCTCATTTTATCAAATGAAGATTCACTACTTAGGGAATGTCATCTCCGGCGAAGGTATCGTCGTGGATCCAGTCAAGGTCAAGGCTATTATGGAATGGCCTACACCGATGAATGTCTCGGAAGTGCGTAGCTTCATGGGTTTAGCAGGATATTATTGACGGTTCATCGAGGGGTTTTCAAGAATAGCAAATTCGATCATGGAATTGCAGAAGAAAAACAAGAAGTTTGTTTGGACTGAGAAATGCATGGAAGCATTTCAGAGGCTCAAGGAGTTGTTGACAACAACACCGATACTAAAGGTCCCTAACATGGACACAGACTTCTTGGTATGCACTAAAGCATCCAAGGAAGGCTTAGGCGGGGTCTTGATGCAAAACGGATGAGTGATTGCTTACATTTCGAGGAAACTGAGAAGGCATGAGGAGAACTACGCGATGCATGATTTGGAGTTGTTAGCCATCATATATGCCTTGAAGGTTTGGAGACACTACCTTGTTGGAAGAAAATTTGAACTAAATATTGACCACTGTGGACTACAACACATCTTTACGCAAAGTGACCTGAACGTGCGACAACGACGTTGGTTGGAATTGCTTAGAAAGTATGACTTTGACATTTCTTACATAAAGGGAATAGTGAACTGAGTGGTGGATGCATTGAGTTGGAGACCACGCATCTTTTCGGTGCTGCCTCTTTAGACGAATCTACATGAAAAGATTCTAAATTTACAGTGTGATGATGACTGGTATAAGGAGGTCGAGGGTTTTATCGAACAAGACACAATGATGGTACCACGATTTGAAGGATTTTTATTTGATAGCGATGGATTATTGAGGTTTAAAAATCGGATCTATGTACCACCGAACAACAAGTTGAGCATGTTGATCCTGAGAGAGGCTCATAGAGCAGTTTACATGGATCACCCGAGAGTCACAAAGATGAGGTCATACCTTAAACCCTTATTCTTCTGGAAGGGAATGAAGGAAGACATAGTCAACTATGTGGCTAGATGTCTAGAATGTCAGCAGGTAAAGGCTGAATATAGACACCCAGCCGAATTACTACAACCACACACTATTTCGGAATCGAAATGGGAGGTTATTTTGATGGATTTTATTGTTGGATTGCCACTGATGGCAAGGAGACATGACTCGATTCTGGTAGTAGTAGACACTCTGATGAAGATTTCTCACTTTATTCCTATGCGTACAATGTATCAGGCACCTAACATAGCTAGAGTTTTCATCAGTGATATTGTGAGGCTGCATGGCGTGCCTAAGAGGATTATATCCGATCAAGGATCGGTGTTTACTAGACGATTTTGGACAAGTTTCCAAGAGGCTTTGGGAACTCAACTTAACTTTAGTATGGCGTATCACCCAGAGACTAACAGGCAGACAAAACGAACGAACCAAACTTTGGAGGACATGTTTCACATGTACGTGATGGACCAACAAAAGAGTTGGGAAGAATTATTGCCAATAGTGGAGTTTGCTTACAACAACAGTTAAGATGGCACCTTTCGATTTTCTTTACTAGAGACCATGTCGGACGCCTTTGAGTTGGGATCAGCTTGAGGATAGAGTCCTGGTGGGACCAGAAGTGATCCAAGAAATGGAAGAGAAAATGCAAACAATAAGACAAAGGATTAAAGAAGCGCAGGATCGATAGAAGAGTTATGTCAATGTGCACTGTGTCGACCGTAGTTATGAGGTCAGCGATCGAGTCTTCTTGCGGGTTAAACTACATAAGAGTTCGATCAAGTTTGGAAAGGGAGCTAAACTCTCTCCTAGGTTCGTGGGACCTTTCGAGATTGTGGAGAGAAAGGGGAACGTGGCCTATCAACTAGCCTTGCCTGATTCTTTGAGGCGTATGCATGATGTTTTTCATGTATCTGTTTTGAGACATTATATTAGTGATCCTACGCATGTTATTGACATGAGTTTCTTATAGGTATCAGACGAGGGAGCGCTCATAGCTAAGCCAGTCTGCATCTTGGATCATCACATTCGACAGCTACGATGTTGAATGGTAGATTAGGTCATGGTCCAGTGGGAAAATTACAGTCCACACTCGGTGACCTGGGAGGACGCATATGATATGTGCCAACAGTTTCCATTTTTGTTTGATAGATAGACATATGATACTATGATACACTTTATTTCATCATATATACTGTGAAACTTTAGGATGAAGTTTATACCAAGAGGGGGTGTATGTAACATCCCACACTGGAACACTGAGAAAACTTATTCTTTGAGGACATTTGCTCACAAGTGATCTGGATTATTATGCTATTAAAACTTTTTATTTTGATTATGAGGTATTATGGGTTGATAACATGTTGTTTTACTACATCGACATAGACAGGTGCTACTGACTCGGCTTTACTGAGTGTGCAGGATTTTGGACCTCGAGGATGTAGAGGCATTGATGGAACCCCCTGGACTCCGGATTGAGTCAGGGAGTGTGACATTGGGGTTTGATTGTTTTACTGTGATATTAGTGCATCTGATTGGATGATATGATATGGATATGTTCTGACATGATTTTATGATGATGAAGGCTGACGATAGCTTTCCGATCAGACTCACATATGGAGTAAAGAGGTTCGCACAACTACCAGAGATGTTTAGGGAGAGGTGTGGACAGTAGCCATGCCACAGCCTACTAGCACTCCCACTATGGATCGAACTGTATGTTAATAATTACCTACTTCGAGAGGACCCTCGATGCCGTGAGGGTAGACTGCGACAGTCGCTCACGGTGATTCTAAGGGGTGTGCAATAAGGTGGGGGCCTTATTCCTTAAAAGCCCTTAGTCTCCCACAAGGTCACCTGGCAGAGTTTTGACTCTAGGGGTTATTGATGTCTACCAAATCAGTCAACAGGCGAGTGGCACCCTTGGAGCATGTAGTGCGTCCTGAAGGGCATGTCGCACAAAGGAACAGATGAGGCGAGTGGCACCCTTGGAGCACCTAGTGCGTCCTAAAGGGCACGTCGCGTTGTTGATGATAGAGGGATGAACCTGGATGTCCCTAAGACAAATAACATGTTAAGTAATTTTTAAAACAATTTCCCTAATTAAATGTCACCCAGTATGAAATTTAAGGCCTAAGTCTAAATTACGCTAGTGGTAAAAATTTTGTCTTCTATAAAAAAAAAATAGTAATAAAAATAATAAAAGTAAAAACAACTTAAATAATAATTATGATCTTCGTTAAATCTTGTAACATGAAGGGAGTAAGGAATTTAATTTATTCATAAAAAAGGTAAAATTATGTTGGATTAAAATTTAAAAGGGGAATTAATTGTTTTATTACCTTAATAAATTAAAGTATACTAATTAAATAAGAAAAGGGAAAAAGGGTTAATTTTCACACCTGCCTTTTTGAGTTCTAAGTAAAAGGGGAAAGAGGGAAAAAAAAAAAAGGAAACTAGGGAAAAGAGGTAAACATAAAAGGGGAAAAATTGAAAACATGAGGGGAAAAGGCAGAAAATCAAACTTATTAAAAGTATCTACCATTTAAGCGCTTTCTATTTTAACTGAACAAGCAATTTAATAAAAATGAAAGTTATTAAAACCTGTAAGAGAATTTGGGGACACCTAGGAGTGATTCGAGGAGTAACTCTAGGTGGGTGAGGGAAATAAAGATAATTAATTAATTAAAGAAGTTAATTTATGAGGAAGGAAGGGGATGGGTGACACTTGTATGGGGAGGAATTTTTAGGAAATTAATTATAAAAAAACTTAACTAAAAGAGAATTTTTGGAAAGTAAGGAACCACGAAACTCTATATAATGAAGGGAGGTGATGGAGGTAAGGGGGATCTTCTRTTTGTGTAACATTACGCTACAGAAATATCTACTTGACTGATTTAGTTGTGGGAGTTGGGATACCCAGCTCTGAGAGGAGTGGTAGCTCAGCCTTTCGAGGTGAGCTGGGAGCTAGACAAAATCTCTAGATAGTGTGTGTGGCCCCTTTGCGGTTCAAGGGGATAAGCGGGACGATACCCCTAGAATTGGCTGGGAGGTACCAGTGAAGTCTCGACGGTTGGTGAGTGGGAGTTGCACGGAGCACCCGGATGTCTCTTGGAGCTGGAGAGTAGGCAATGGTACGCTTTCTTCATTTGAATGGTAGATTGTTGTAGGTTTTATGATTGGATCTGCATGTTGATTATGTATGTAGATTGGATGTTTAGATTGATAGATGAAATTTTCTTAGCCTAGCTCCTTGGTTTTCGTCTCCTATGGCCTTGTTTTCCCGCATGTCTTAACCACCTAGTTGCGATAGATTGTGTCCTTAATGGTGGTTTTCCTTTCGTCCTTATCTCCTCAGTCCTCGCCTGAGCAATCGGCCAGGAGCCTAATCTATGGTCGTCGCCTTAGCGTTAAAAGACCTATGGATCTTAATGCCCTGCTTTTCTATGCGAGGATGATGAGCGAAGGATGCACTAATTAGCCATCTACCCCTTCTATCTTTCTTGGTTGACTAAGGGTCCTTACGCATATTCGGTTGAGTAAATCCACATTGGTTGTCATTTCGTTCTCCCCAAAAGAAAATTTACTTTGTGTTTTATTTTTATTTTGTGTACCCTTCTCCATGCTTATTTCTTGTGCTTTTATATAATGAAGGCATTCCATTTCTAGGTGTAATGATCTAGGGTTTTTCCACTTTTCAAGGTTGTCATTCCATTCTTTTAACCTCAGCGTTTCTCTTGTAAGCCTCTACGATTTTTGGCCTTCAATCCCTGCGAGGACCTCTGCATTCTTCATTGTGAAAACTGAGTCTATGTTCCCCATGAGTTTGCCCAGCCTATTTTAATATCTCTGCACTATCGAATGGTGTAGTCCAGCAGTTATATTCCATCCTGTGATGAATGACATACCACTACCTGATTTTTGGCAACGCAATTGTTTACTGGCAACTCAAGTTGTGGAAATGACTTCCTCAATGAACAACGACCTATTTAATGACATCGCAAAGGAATTTCTGGAAATATAATTTTAGCTACTGGCAAGGGAAAAATTTTACCTTCTTGTTATCACTCAGCTTATTACCTTACACAAACATTTTTACTGTTACCAGAATTTACTTTACACCTATTATTAATGTTACACGGATTGTTCTTTCATTGTTGAGCGAATAATTGTTTTTTTACCTGAGTGAATTCCCTCTTTCCTGAGCGACTTAGTTGTTGATTAAATCCTTTTTACCTGAGCGACTTCATCCTTGAGCAAATGTTTTCTTTCCACCTGAGAGAATCCCTTTTAGCTGAGCGACTTCATCCTTGAGCGATTTTTTTTCCTATGCAACTTCTTGAGTGAGTGTATTGAGGAGCATTGACAGCTAGGTACAACGAATCTGTTATTCCTTACTGACAGAAATTTAATTTCCTTCTGATGAGAATTGCAAAGAAAACTGTCTATTTTTCTAACTGTTACCTTCGTGTCTTACTCTATAAAAACTCGTTTTTGGAGTTGTCTGTTGCCCATGCATTTCCCTTCCTTACCTTACCTGAAAAGGAATTTTACTGGCCTTTATGATCTGGAAATCACACAGACTGAGATATTTAGAAAAATATAAATCTCCTTTTAGCACTCGCTACTCGTCTATAAAACATGGCAATGACGGCCAACAGGTGGGCACACGATGGGACCTCAACATGAAAACTTGTTAAACAGTTCAATTATCCTTAACTACCACCATGTTGTGCAGCTTGATTTTCTTTTGTCTCCGTGAAGGTTCTCTTAAAAGCATTGATTTCGTGGCCACCGGTGTTTCAAAATCTTTTATGTTAAATCGCATTTATGATTCATGGATTCAGCGCATTAATTTTAAGGAAACGATGTTTGGAACTCTATCATAGCGGTTATGTTTTTCTTATTGAATGGAATGATGTTCCAATGGATATGTTTTTATATGATTTGTTTAAATGTTTTTATTGTTAATCTGTTCTAATTAAGTTTAACATGGAGGGTATGTTTAAGGTTTACTTTTAAGTTAATGTTAAATTTTTATAAAAATGGTTTTATGTGTTTAGGCTTAGGTTCTTATGTCTTAATGGCTATGATAATGAATTGTTTGGTTGTATTTATGGACACTTTAAGTATTTGCATTTTATAGAGTAGAACTAGTTCTCGTTTATATCGCATAACAACTTTAAAATTTTCCTTTGAATTGGACAACAACCACTTGTATATTTCAGACCACCATTGAAATTAATCGCCTGCAGATTTTTAGATTTATATTTATTTGATGAACAATTGATGTAATGGTTATTGTCGATGGTGTACAACCTGTGATATTTAAAGGAGGTTGTTTATAGTGTTGCCTTAATAACGATAGAAATATATGGATAAGGTTAAACTCATTGTGTCGTTAAATGGTTAATATAGGTTGGTGTTGGTTGACTATTTATGACTTGTCAGTTAGACAACCTTAAATTAACTTAGATAAAACTTGTCACTTAACCTTAATATTGATTTTACCAGACTTGATGGTTAAAGTAATGTTTGCTTAGTGTTAGTAATGACTTATCTGATATGGATTAAATTAGATTAGTGAATTGGATTGTGATTATGGATAGGGTATTTAAACTTGTGAAATTTGTTGTATCTAATGTCTATTGATTGTTGATGAATGGCTAGATCATGATTTATACAAGCTAGTTAATATTTTAATTAATGATTAATTATATTTTTAATTATTAATCAGTCGAAGATTTAGACCTGCTTAGCAATGTCCATTAAATACTGATTTAGATGGTACTCAGATGACACTTGTAAATTAAAATTTCACAATTGAGTTTGTTTTAAGGCTAATTTAGATTGTACGTTAATGATATTTTTATACATGCTAAGATGGGCCCGTGATAGATGACTAAACTAGATGGTAACTATTGACTATCTTGACTCGACGATTGATCGGGATATTAGTGAAGTCATTTTTTTTTTCCTATGCTCCCATTGAGGGCGTTGATGTTCATTCTAATCAATGTTCATACTTGGTCTTGTAAACATTTAATGTTCTTGGTTTTCTCACAGTACGAGATTCTAGTTACTTGTGTAATTGTTTGGGATGCGTGGGGTTGTTAGAATGATTGTCCTTAGCTTAGTAAACTTGGTCTGTTGTGTCGGGTGGGATGTAGACACCTCCTTGTACCTCAGAATAGTCGCCAGCTTTGAGACCTTAAATGGTCAAAATCGATCGGAACCTGGGCTTGAGCGTTAATTATGTGTCTTGGAGGTCCTAACCATTGCAGTGTAGGACGAACGGGTAGTCATACTCATTTTTCGTAGGTTGATTGTCATCCATTGCTTCCAGATGCTTGATGTGCTTCTTAGGTTGTTATGTTGTTGTCGCATGAGTTGCATGCGTCATGTTCATCGTCATGTTGTGACATTGAGTATAATGTCTTTATTACCCTTCTACACATGCACACACACACACAAAAGAATTTTGCACTTGTTATGCGAGGCTTGTTGCCGTAACTAATGGGAGGGTTGTTACAAGTATCACTTTATTCTCTTTTGGATCCATGGAGAATATACCATGCTTTTCCAAAAAATGGGTATTGAATACTTTGTCATATCTACAAAAGTCAAAACATTTTTCCTTCACTCATAATAGTCTCTTACAATTTTTTTTATCAACATACTTAAATTTCAAACAAAATCATGTCAAATAATTAGTTGCAATAAACCTACAACACTTTTATGCATTGTTATGGGTTTGATCACACCTCTATAAATACATCACTAGCATAGATCCATCTTAACCTTATATTTTCTATCCACCCATACCAAATTCTAGAAATTTTTCTAAAACATTGAAGACACTTTAATACCTCTATTGACTACGATAGCAATAAAAACTTCACAAAGAAGACATGCATCAAATATACTCGAACCTCGTAGTGTCTTGAAATGGATTTGGAATTTGTATGTTGAAATTATCTAGAGAGCGTCTCTTAAGATAAGCCATACCATACTTCCATGAGGAAATCCTTCTCTAATTCTCCAACCCTCGCCCAAGACCCATTGCAAAAATAGCACAAGGAAAGAAAATACTTTATTAATTTTCCATAAAATTACCCCCTATAAATTCTCTAATTCTCCAACCCTTGCCAAAGACCTATTGCAAAAATAACACAAGGAAAGAAAATACTTTATTAATTTTCCATAAAGTCGCCCCCTCTAACTTTTTTTGATTTACCATCTCATATAATGCTTAGAGCTGAAAACCTTTTAGTATAGTACCTTTTAACACAAATGAATTTCTATTGCCAAACTAAGAGAGCTTATCCAAAGTTAAGGCCTAATCATCCTTTTCTCTGTTTGAAACAACAACCTCCTTTAGTATGTCCAAACCAAGGGAGCTTATCCAAAGTTAAGGCCCAATCATCTTTTTTCCGTTTAAGACAACAACCTCCTTTAGTATGTCCACTTGAATACCAAATACATAGATGAGATTTGGATTCATGTTTCTAAATCCTAAAATGTAAATAGATGAGATTTGGATTCATGATTTCTAAATTCTAAAATGTAGTCTTAATTATGATAATAGAATACAAGCCCACTCTAAATACCTAGCTATGGTATGAGAACAATAAGCGGACATTTAATAAATAACCATTCTCTCTATGATATGAGAATAATAAGCGAATATGTAATAATTAACCACCATTCTCGCCATAGGAAAAAAATTTTAATTTTCTAAATTAATTGTTAAAATAGTTCAAATAACTAATCTCACATTCATTCTACCATTACCAAGAAGTCCCACACCACACACACATATTTCATAGTCTTTGATTAACATATTTTATAATTGATTTCCAAACATATTTTATAATTGATTTCCAAAATCGTATTTTTGATAGTCAACAATATTCTTATAACCACATTAGTAACACATACATCTTTTATAGTCTTTCGATACCATATTTTAGAATTAGTCTACAAAATAGTATTTTTCATAATTAAACCATATTTTTATAACGATAGTAAAAGTGGTTGGAGTCATTAGTTTGGAAAGGTATAAAACGGTGTCGATAAACCACTTTTACTATATGTATGTGGTTAAGTGGTTGGAGTCATTAGTTTGAAAAGGTATAAAACGGTGTCGATAAACCATTTTTACTATGTATGTGGTTGTTCTAGTTAACAATAGATTTGTAAATTAATATATAAATATATATATAAAAAATTTAAAGTATTAAATATTTCAATACTCTTTCACATATATTGATACAATAAATTAAAATTATATTTATAATTTTAAATAATTAATTATTTAAAGTTATAAATATATTATATATATTTATATTATTTATATTATAAATATCTTCTGTGATATATATGAATGAATAAATTAATATATAATAAATATATTATTAGTATATAATATAATAAATAAGAAATTATATGAAAATTAGAATAAATATATAATTAGGTTAGATTCATTTTAATTTTAGATTTATCAACTTTATCAACTTTAGAGAGGGATCAAATCTTTAGAGATGAAAACTTTTAACCTTTACTCAAATTTTACATTCTAAATAGATTTATCCTATATATATATATATATATATATAAAACAACCTAATAATTAATGTATGATACATGAGGAGATTTATAAATAGATTTATATGAGGAGATATAACTTTAGATTTATGTCCTTTGAATTTATATTTAGATTTATAAATATTTGTTATTATTATTTTTTTTAATTCATTATTATCATTTATTATTATTATTATTTTAATGTAACTTGTATACATACTCTACGTCTCTCTATATTTAAACTTGTACATATTAGTTTATTATATATTTATACAATATATTTAATATGCACATATGAACACACATATTTATATATATATGTTTATATATATTTAATAAATATCAATTTTTATATATTTAGAGTGGGTCTAATGGTTAAGGAAATGTATAAGAGGTCCCAAGTTCAAATCCAAAGGGGGTTAGGGTATGTATACTTTGGTAGACTTTACCAGTCAAATAGTATCAATTCGTGTGTGACTTGATCGTGATTTTAGGGAGGGATCAAATCTTTATTGGTGAAAATCTTTAACCTTTTCTCAAGTTTTTCACTCTAAAAAAACGTTTTCACCTCAAGATCCCTTTATGTATGAATATAAAATATATTAGAATAAATATATAACTAGGATAGATCCATTTTAACTCCAGATTTATCAACTTTAAACTTTATCAATTTTAGAGAAGAATAGAATCTTTAAAGGTGAAAACTTTTAACCTTTCCTCAAGTTTTGTAATATATATATATATATATATATATATATATATATATATATACACTACAACCCAATAATTGGTGTATGAGACATGAGGAGATTTATATGAGGAGATATAACTTTAGATTTATATCCTTTGAATTTATATTTAAATTTATAAATATTTGTTATTATTTTTTTGAAATTTATTATTATCATTTATTATTATTATTATTTTAATGTAACTTGTACATATACTCTACCTCTCTCTATATTTAAACTTGTACATATTAGTTTATTACATATTTATACAATATATTTAATATGCACATATGCGCGCGCGCACACACACACACACACACACACACACACACACACATATATATATATATGTTTATATATATTTAATAAATATCAATTTTTATATATTTAGAATGTGCTTAATGATTAAGGAAATGTGTTTCCTCCTAAGAGGTCTCAAGTTCAAATCCAAAGGGAGTTAGGGTATGTATACTTTGGTAGAATTTACCAATCAAATTGTATCAATTTATGTATTGTGACCTTAAAAATAGATTATTATTATTATTAAAATAGATTCATTTTTTAATTACATTAAAAATATTTATAAATCCAAAATATAAATATAAAAATATAGTATGGATTAAAATATAAATATAATTAATTATGAAATATATCTTATTGCAAAACTACTTGATTCTCTTGTAATGATCCCAAGCCATTATGCAAGGATCATCATTGTTTTGGTGTCCTTTTAAAACTTTTTCGGAGTGAGGTATTTCGTCAAACACTTTGTTGATCTACCTTTTAGATGTGTTTATATGTGGAGATGCAGCAAATAACAGAAAGACATAACCATGGAACATACCTCAACCATATGCAATAAGATAGACAAGCCAAAACATCTCAATTCTTCTTTATGCATAAAATAGAGAAACCTGCTACAATGAAGATGTCGATCTGGAATGCTCAACAGATGGCCAAGAAGATAGACAATAGATAAGAGCTGCTACAAAATTCTCCCGCTAATACAAAAGATGCCTCCAAAGGATGAATAAGAAAGGAAGATCAATACAAGCAGATCTGAATGCCAAACTCTCCAGCTGAAGAATGCCACACTCCAATAGAAGGCTAAAACCATCAATAACTCGGCCCTGCTGCCAAAAGTGTCCAATCACCCTAATAAATATGCCAAATGATAGATCGAGTGAAGGTAAGAACAACCTAGGTGACCGAATCTCCAAGATCCCTCTCAATCTCTATAGATCTGAAATCCCCCACTGAATGGTGTGCCCCACTAGATCACTGAAACCCTAGATAATTTGGCCCTGCTGAAGGAGGCCTCCAAATGCTTTGAAACTCTCCAGAAATATAGATTGGGACACTGCAAGTCACTAGGTAAAGTCTCAGGTTCAGATCTGAAGTGTAACCCCTCCAAGCAGACTAGATCTGGATCTCAAAAATGCCCTCCTTCTCTTCAATTTGCGCCACTACTCAAGAAATAATCTGAGCCATAAAATTGTCTCAGAAAGCACTAGATTTGATGTCCAAGGCCCTGCAATGAAAACCCAAGTGATAGAATCCTCAACGGCCCTGCCAATCTCCTACAACGAATCTCTCTCCAAAGATGGTGTGCCCCTCTTGCTGGAATCCCTCAACTGGTGTGCCCTCTCTCTATATGCACATGAAACTGATGTAGAATCCTCCTGCAACTGAGCAGATCTTGAACTAGAATGGTGTGGGAGAGTATTGCATCTCCGAGACCAAGCTTGGGACAAGATAGGTGGAATCTTTCACCACCGAATCGTCCTCTAGGGTTTGTTATATCAAAACCCTCAAAACCCCCAATAATGGGCTCAGTAGCTAGAAGCCAGATATCAAAATAAGATCATACATGAATGAATGAGAAGAGGCCCTTTCCTTTCCTTTATACTTTTTGGCTCACCTTGTCCCTCCAAAATGAATTTCATTTTATTAATATTTAATTAATTAATTAAATCACTTTAATTAATTAATTAACCTTTTTACCTTTGAAAAGCTCCTTATCTCTCCTTGTGGCTTCCCTCGCCATTGAAAGTCACTTCTAGCCATCCCATCCTGTAGTGTTGCTCCTTCTGATTCCAATGAGCTATTACATTGAGAGGTTCCTCCAAGTAATGTGCCCAAAATGACCTCTTCAATGAATTCCATTGACTTATAGCTTAAAATAGTCAAAATCATGTAAATCGTCGGAATGCAACAAAACCAAAACCAACCTATGCGGAATGGATCATAATGATGGAATATGATCATCAATACGAGTTGGACCCCACAATGCCTCTCAAATACCCCTGTACTCGCTATAACATCCATCTGGCTACTATGGTCATCATAAATCTCTACACTGTGATGATGTGCCAAAGTGGGGACATTATAGTCCTCCCTGCTAGAAAATTGTTTGTCCTCAAGAAATAACCAAACCATCTCAAATAAAATACCAAGATCCCATGTCCATATGTGAGATACATAGTAGAACCCATCCAAAGATGAACAATAATACACTCCACCCCTTGGATCCCATATTAGTAAATGAACTGCAATACTCTGCGATGCATAGTCCTGAAAGATATCAACCTTGTGAACCTCTTGCACATGACACATGGCCTCATATCGGAATGAGTCCATCCTCTAAATCTCTACGAAGATCCACACGGCCTCCATCAACTGCACGTGATGATGCCCGACTGAGGTGATGCAAGACCTATGTGAGGCACCCACAACCAATGCGCTCCTCTCAACACTGAAGATCAATGGAAAGTTAGAGTAACTTTCCCCTGCCATGGTCCACTCTCCCTTGTCGGTCAATGAAATGTTCAATCCTGCAATCCCTGGGTCCCATGCTAACCTCTTTCGAATATCCTCATGTTGACACTGCACTACTCTGACCATGATTGTCTGCCCCCTGAATACATCCTGAATCCTCCTCTCATGGATCCTCAATCTGAAACACCTATGACCACCAGACCTGTTGTCCAAAAATTGTATCTGTAAAGGTATGTCTATAGAAGAAGTACCTGTCCAAACATATCCATGCCCTATCATGATGATCAATCAAAAGGAAAGGTCTCGCCCCATAGGACAAGTACCTGCAGACCCACTCCAACCCAACCTAAGGTGGAGTGTGTGACTCTCTGGTGCAACCTAGATCATCATGTAGTCAGATATCCTGCTAGCCAAATGAACCCCTGTATCCCATGGTAAAGTTGGAAGTTTATCACTTCCAAACTCCTCTAACTACTCCTGTGTGAGACTGGTCACTGTTAGCAGCCCTCTGTGTTGATTTGCTATCCTTCTCATGCTATTGTCAATGATAAATGTGTCAAAAGAGGATAAGAGACATATCTGCAGCCGACTGTAGGACTGGAAGGCGTCACATGCTTTGGTCAATCCCAAGGATTCGACCAGAAGCTCGTCCATCGGTATCCATGATCGATTCTCTCCTGTGGTCATCACCGAATCTCCACCATCTAGTACAACTGGAAGTAACTCCTCCAACTGTTGCTCAACCAACCTCCATCTCTCATCTCCCATGCAACTGCTAAAATGGTGAAAGTGATCTTTCGTAACTAGGTGTTGCTGCAAAGGAGTGACACCTACACGCTCCCCTAGGTGTGTCTCCTCCCTGCAAGGCACTATACCCCTCTGAATCCCATCGTACATCTCAGCATGTCTCTGTGAGCTATCACTCATCACTATATGCTCCGGCATACCCATGTCACCCCCCATAGACTCATGATGTCTCATAGATCCTAGGCATACTGCTGGATCAACCTCTACATGGAGGCCAACTGCTCTCGGAAGACAAATGGAAGTGTCATCCATCATCGGATGCTCCCCTACTAGATCATCAACATCTCCTAGTAATGTGACTAAATGATAAATCTAAGTGTCCACTAGGACAGATGAAGTGAATCTCTGATGAATCTCCTCAAGAGACTCATCTAATCTAGACTCTGATTCTTGAGGGGCTGTCTGTGTGCCTCCCAAGAATCCTCAAGTGCTCTCCAACTCCTGAGTGATTCAGACCATGTCCAACACCTGCTCCCTCAAGGCTTGTTAATACATATCGATCATCACCAGTAGGTAGTCCTTGTCTGTCAACAACTGCTGGAAGTCTGACCTCATCACAGACACTCTCTCTAAGAGAGTGTGAAAGTCACCTATGGAAAATGCCTCATCTAGGCTATCATGTGCCATGGATTCCCTCCAACAACAATCGGCCATCAGTGCCTGCATGTCATCAATGTGCCTGGTGGCTTCCATGATCATGGCCTCACTGGCTCTCAACTGTGCTGCTAAGTGGTGTGGCTCCTAATCATGGTCATGTTGAGGTACCCCCTCATGCCTCTCACTACTAGTGCCATCGCTAACAACACTCTCTGCAGAAGATAAAGTGTTGGACTGCCTACTATCTATTGTGCCACTAGGTCGTCCCATACGTAATTGCACATCATCCTCAACTGCTAGCTCCCTATGAGTCATACTGTATCCAGTGTGAGCAGTTGTATCCTCCTGTGCACTCAACCTGCTACTATCATCTACGCCTGGATCCCATATAGCTATGTCTAGACACATGCTATGGTCATCCTGATTGCTAAAGAGTGCATCCTCATCACTGCAGGCTGATCCTAGAAGTAAATGCTCCATCGACCTGTCAACCTCTACAATCTGCTCAACTAATGGAGTCTCTAATAACTGTGACTCAATCTCCTCTAGTTGATCTGTATGTGTAAGGTCCCTTGTCTGTACTCCCTGTATCTCCTCCTAGAACAGTGGATCTACATGTCCATGGTGTGCAACCCTCACAATATGCTCATCCATCACATCTGACATGCCACTGATCTCCTCATGTGACATGGCTATCATGGGTGTCTGAAAGGGTGACAAATGTGTCATGACCCTCATAGGTAGCTCATCATCTCTAAGTGCTAACGACTCCTCATTAGTGTCACCACTCTACTGAGGCGTAAGGTCATCAATGGTATGTGATATGTCTGCTGAGACACTAGTGCTATAGACTTGTCCATCCAGCTGCCTATCCACTACACAAGGGTCATCCTCCTCCTCAAGCGTGCAAGCATCACTAGCCCCTGTGCAAGAGTCATCATCACTATCCTCTGAGGTAGATTCACTATCACTAGCCCCTGTGAAAGAGTTACTATCATCATCTGACTACTCTGAATCAACATATGTCGCTCCATCCACACACACCCCATCATCACTGTCATGGTGCACCTCAATAGTGTGCTTCTTACTCTTACCCCTACACCTATGATATGTTTCCCAAGGCACCTTGCAACTGTAGAAACGTTGCATGATCCTAATGGGTGTGGGTTTTCTAATGGGCATGGGGTTACCCCAAAGGGCTGCTCTGATTTCCTCCCTCTTTTTGAGCCAACGTGCAATCTTCTTCTTGTTCCAACTAGGATTTTTATAGGATAGGAACCATTGGAATGTTATGATCCCTTTGAAATTATTGAGGCTTTCATATTCCCTCTCACACTCCTCAATCCTGTTAACAATCTCCATTTCCTTCCAAAAATCCATTTATCCCTATGAAAGACCCCTCGGATTTGCAGGATTTAAGCTCTGATACCACTGTAATGATCCCAAGCCATTATGCAAGGATCATCACTATTTTGGTATATTTTTAAAACTTTTTCTGAGTGAGGTATTTCGTCAAACACTTTGTTGATCTACCTTTTAGATGTGTTTATATGTGTGTATGCAGCAAATAATAGAAAGAGATAACCATGGAACATACCTCAACCATATGCAATAAGATAGACAAGCCAAAACATCTCAATTCTTCTTTATTCATAAAATAGAGAAACCTGCTACAATGAAGATATCGATCTGGAATGCTCAACAAATGGCCAAGAAGATAGATAATAGATAAGAGCTACTACAAAATGCTCCCGCTAATACAAAAGATGCCTCCAAAGGCTAAATAAGAAATGAAGATCAATACAAGCAGATCTGAATGCCAAACTCTCCAGCTGGAGAATGCCACGCTCCAATAGAAGGTTGAAACCCTCAATAACTCGGCCCTGCTGCCAAAAGTGTCCAATCACCCTAATAAATATGCCAACTGATATATCGAGTGATGGTAAGAACAACCCAGGTGACCGAATCTCCAAGATCCCTCTCAATCTCTATAGATCTGAAATCCCCCACTGAATGGTGTGCCCCACTAGATCACTGAAACCCTAGATAATTTGGCCCTGCTGAAGGAGGCCTCCAAATTCTCTGAAACTCTCTAGAAATATAGATCGAGACACTGCATGTCACTAGGTAAAGTCTCATGGTAAGATCTGAAGTGTAACCCCTCCAAACGGACTAGATCTGGATCTCAAAAATGGCCTCCTCTTTAATTCGCCCCACTACTCAAGAAATAATCTGAGCCATAAAACTGTCTTAGAAAGCACTACATATGATGTCCAAGGCCTTGCAATGAAAACCCAAGTGATAGAATTCTCAACGGCCCTGCCAATCTCCTACAACGAATCTCTGTCCAAAGATGGTGTGCCCCTCTTGTTGGAATCCCTCAAATGGTGCGCCCTCTCTCTATCTACACATGAAACTGATGTAGAATCCTCCTGCAACTGAGCATATCTGGAACTAGAATGGTGTGGGAGAGTATTGCATCTCCAAGACGAAGCTTGGGACAATATAAGTGGAATCTTTCACCACCGAATCGTCCTCTAGGGTTTGTTATGTCAAAACCCTCAAAACCCCCGATATTGGGCTCACTAGCTAGAAGCCAGAAATCAAAATAAGATCATACATGAATGAATGAGAAGAGGCCCTTGCCTTTCCTTTATACTTTTTGGCTCACCTTGTCCCTCCAAAATGAATTTCATTTTATTAATATTTAATTAATTAATTAAATCACTTTAATTAATTAATTAACCTTTTTACCTTTGAAAATCTCCTTATCTCTCCTTGTGGCTTCCTTGGCCATTGAAAGTCACTTCTAGCCATACCATCCTGTAGTATTGCTCCTTTCGATTCCAATGAGCTATTACACTGAGAGGTTCCTCCAAGTAATGTGCCCAAAATGACCTCTTTAGTGAATTCCATTGACTTATAGCTTAAAATAGTCAAAATCATGGAAATCGTTGGAATGAAACAAAACCAAAGACAACCTATGCGGAATGGCTCATAATGATGGAATATGATCATCGATACAAGTTGGACCCCACAATGCCTCTCAAATACCCCTGTACTCGCTATAACATCCATCTGGCTACTCTGGTCATCATAAATCTCTACACTGTGATGATGTCCCAAAGTGGGGACATTACATCTTTTTTGTAGTTTTCATATTTCATGCTAGTCATAAATTTTTTAAATTACTATTATTGTATTAATCATTTCTTCATTTTTGTAATATATATTATACATTCATTAGATTCATTTTACTATTTGAATAAAAAAACATCATTATTTATCATTGTACCTTTTTGTAACTTTTAAACCTTCTAAATTAATGGAATGCATATACACATTCTTAACATATAAAAGAAAACAATTGCAATCATTTATATACACATAGATTTACCTTGAAAACCATGGAAATCAGTAACTTGTTTTAGAGCCACACTTATAATTCTATGTATTATTCATCTTCATCATTTGCAATACAATATATAGGATTCAGCGGAATCCAAAATCCCTTAGTCCATTGACCTGGATTAGATTACAACCTTAATTCCTTAACCAAAATTGGAAAAACCATGGGTTGAAATACCATTCACCACTAAACCATGAAAGGTGAAAAATCACCACCACCAAAGGTGAAACACCGCCCAAAAAATTGTGAAATAAAACCCCATTTTTTTTTCTGAATCATATAAAGAATATAACACATACCCAACATTCACCCACCTGTTGTTTTATTTGCATATATAGGTCACAAGATTTCATCATCAACAATCCAACATAGAAAATGAAACAATCCAACATAGAAAATGCCCATTGCTTCTCTACACCAACAAAACTTCTCAGTGTTCACATATTTTTTTAATGAACCCACAACATACTTGAAAGTGTCTACCTTCACCACCAACACCTTATTTTCTTGAACCATGTATTTGGCAAAATGATACTAAACATTGATATGCTTTGTCTTTGAATGATAATTTGTGTTCCTCACCAGGAATATTGTACTCTATCTGTCACAATTTATCCTTACATTTTATTGTACCAACCCAATTCCTAAAAAAATTAATTGTAACCATATTTTTTTCTTGCTTGCATGACAAGATGCCATGTATTTAGATTCTCTAGTTGAGAATGCCACTACAAATTGCCTTTTTCTCATCCAACTGATTGTGCCTCCAATTAGGTTAAACACATACACACTTGTAAATATTTTGTTATACATGTATGTCCAACACTATTTCCAATATTTTTCTTATTGGTAACACAATCCATAAGTAGTAGTGCCACACAAATACCTAAAAATGCTATTTACTTATGCCCAATGCCCCTTATGTGGATTTGGCATAAACCTACTAAAACATATCAATGCATGTGCAATGTCCATTCTAGTATATACCATTACATACATCAAACTACCAACCACACTAGCATATGGAACATTGGATATGTCGTATTCTTCTTCCTATGTCTTCAAACACTCATATGTAGATAGATTTACACCTAAAAGAATAGGGACTTTGACATGTTTACATTCCCACATATTAAACCTCTATACTATTGACTCAACATATTTTCTCTGGTTCAACTAGAGTTTCCTCTTTTCCATATTTATTTTAATTTCCATTCCAAAAATAAAATTTGTAGCACCATTATATTTCATGTCAAATTTAGAGGACAACTAATTTTTAACATCCTGAATAATTTCCTTGTTGTTTACTATCAGAAACAAATCATCCATGTATAATACCAAATAAATAATATGATCCCTTTCTAATTTGAAAGACACACAATGATCATCTTTTCTTCTTATGAAGTCAATACCTAACATATAAGTATCAATTTTTTGATACCACATCCCTGGTGATTTATTTAGCCCATACAATCATTTTTTAACCTTGCATAACATCTCTTTCTTTCCCTTCACTACAAATTCTTCTAGATGCTTCATGTAAATTTCTTCTTTGATATCCTCATGTAGGCTTTTTCTCTTAAAAAAAAAAAGAATGATAGATCAAATAAATCTAATATAAGTTATCTTGGTAACAAGGGAAAAAATTTCACCAAATTCATTTCCCTCTGTCTGGGAATAACCTTTTTCTACTAATTGAGCTTTGTATTTCTCCACTTTTGCTTTTGTATTCAACTTATTCTTAAACATCAATTTATTTCCAATGGGATTTCTTCCAGTGAATAAATCCACTAGATCCCAAGCCTCATTCTTGTCTAAGGCTACCATTTCTTCAACCATGGTAATTTTCCTTAGTTTGTGTCCTCTGAATTCACTACCTCCCTAAAAATTCTAGGATCATCATTAGTAATAAACAAAACAAAATTTTAATTTAAATCAACTGTATTATACCTCTTTGGTTTCCTTATTTCCCAAATCGATCTCCTTAATATTAGAGTACGAGGCTCTTATCTTTCCAATTCATGTTCTTCTATAGAGTCTGATTCATTATAGTTCAATTCAAGCTATATTTTCTCTAATTATTCCTCCCTTTCTAGGACTTCCTATTTGACAACATCTTTGGTTTTTCTAAATACCACATCTCGACTATATGCTACCTCCTTAGTTTCTAGGTTCCAAATCCTATAACCTTTCAGACCATATTTACAACTAGTAAAGATACACTTTTCAGTCTTTTTATTTAATTTATTCATATTTTCCTTTGGAAAGTGTACATAAGCATCATAACTGAAAACCTTGATATGTGTCAGAGAGGGTTTATTACCAATCCATACATCGTGTGGATTCATGTCATCCAACACTAATGAGGGTGATCTATTTACTAGGTAACATGTAGTGTCCACTACCTCTTCCTAGAATTCATGTCCTAAACTGACACTAGTAAGAATGCTCCTTGCTCTTTCCATCAACATATTCTTCATCCTTTTTGCAACTCCATTTGACTAAGGTGTATATGGAGTAGTATTCTTCCTTTCTATAATACATTTCTTGAGACATTCCTTGAATTCATTCCCACAGAATCATCCACCATTAACCTTCCTCAACACCTTAATTTTCTTCTTTGTCTTATTTTCCACAAGAGGGTTAAACTCTTTATTTTTTTTCAAAAAATTCATCTTTCTTCCTGGGGAAATAAATGCACGTATTCCTTAGGAAGTTATCGATAAATAAGAAATATTACATAGATATACATTATTATGGAAATGTCACAAGTACAAACACATCATTGTACATCAATTGTCAAATTCCCCTTTCCCTCATAGCACCAAAGCATAATCTTACTTGATTATGCTTCCCATACACTAAATGTTCACAAAAATAAATATTCAGAGAGAAATTTGACATACCTTCAACCATAACATTAGCATGTAGTACTTGAATCCCCTTATATTTGATATTCCCTAGTCTCTGATGCCACAACATAGTATTTTCTCTTAATATTATAAGATCTTTTCCTTCTTGAAATCCAATCTTAGTAACAACAAAATAATAGCACACATCACTTATAGTTATTCCTAATACATTATACAAATTTTCAATCCTAACTCCCCACATCAACACCATTTCTCCTCAAACCATCCTGGAGGTTTCCTTTTCAAACACTATTTTTACACTTGCATCGTCCATATTTCTTATAGAAATTAAATTCCTTGCCAATCCTTGGATGTGCAGAACAACAAGGAGTCTTGTAATCCTAGCATCCATGACCTTCAACTTGAATTTTTCTCTCCCTACAATTTTGGTTGTTGAGTCATATCCTATAAAAACATCAACCCCATCATACCTTTCATACTCGCAAAACCACTCCTTATGAGGAGTCATATGAAAGGATGCACCCGAGTCAACCATCCATGCTTCATTATCTCCATGTGTTCTTGAAGAAGCCATGTACACATACCCTCCTTCATATGAAGAGGTTTTTTCTTCTATATAAGGTGCATCATCATATATCTTTCCTCTCTCAACACTTTTGTATCTACATTGTTTCTAAAAATTCCCTTATTTTCCACATATCCAACATACCTTTACAAATTTTCTTGGAGATTTAGATCTTCCTCTAGATCTATATCTCTCACTTGAGGACTTATTTTTATTTCTTTCCTTGGGGTGCCCTCTTACAAATATAAATTTTTTTCTCTGGCATTCCATGCATTTCCTCCTCATCTCCACCTACAAGGATGACATAACATTATTGAAACTTAAAGTAGTTGCATTACTACCTATGGTCCCAACCAAACTATCCCATGAGTATGATAAAGAGATAAATAAATCGATACACTTATATTCAACAAAAATATTTATATCAACAAACATTAACTGAATTACCATAGAATTGAAGGAATTTAGATTCTCTATTAGTGAGTCTCCATCTTTCATCCTTAGTTTGTACAACTTATTTCATAGGGATTTTTTTTTTAACAGGGACTTATATTGACACAAATCCCCTAGCTTATTCTATAATTCCATCATTGTATCTTCCACTAACACATTCAATAATATTGAATTCAAGAGACAAAATCAAATTGCTCTCTTTGTTTTTCGATCCTTTGTCCAATCTTCTGTTGACATTCATGTAGGTGCTATACCTCGATCTACAATGCCCCATTTTTCTTTGTCTGCCAAAATATCTTCCAACTTGAGCTTCCATAACTCAAAAAATTACCTATTAAATCTTGTGATCTCTATTTTTGAAATGATCGTTATTTCTTTTCACCACAAAAATGATAGCAAACAACTCCCACTGTAATAAGGTTTATCAAAGACTCAAGAAAAAACCTTATCCATAAAGGCATCCTCTTGAAGCCAATAACTACTATGATTCCAAATGTAAGTTTCAAACCTTTACAATAATGCAATTCACACAGAGATTCTTAACACAAAAAAAGAAAACAATTGCAATCACATATACACACAGAGATTTACCATAGAAACCAAACTAGAAAAACCAACAACTTGTTTTAGAGCCGCACCTCTAATTCTATTTATAATTCATTTTCAGTGTTTACAATACAATATATAGGATCCTATGGAATCCAAAAACCCCTTATCCATTGACCCGTATTAGATTACAATGTTAATGCCTTAACCAAAATTAGAAAAACCATGGAATAAAATACCATGTGCCACTAAATATCCAAAGGATAAAAACTACCCTCACCAAATGTGAAAGGCTACCCAAAAATTTAGTGAATAAACCCCCAAAAAAAGAGAAAAATAGGGGGTCCTACCATCAAAACCCCTAATAGGGAGACCCATAATCATTCAAAGAATATAACACATACCCAACATCTTTATTTAATAATAACCACTAGCATTTAAATAATCATATATTACTACACATAGCATGTCATAGTGTTAAAATGTTAAGATGCCTATAAAATGCAAGAATACAATCTTCTACATGTAAATTTAGCACACTTCAAATAATCAAATCTAAACAAAACAAAAATCKTATGTTTTAATAATTCCTTAAATATGGCTTGCTACATTTTTATGTAAGTGAGGAAAAAAAGACTATTGTTCTCATACATAATTTCTAATTTTATTTYGACTCATACTTTGCGGGAAGGAAGGTTTCTAATTT
Source organism: Picea mariana (assembly GCA_032191745.1). NCBI lineage: Eukaryota > Viridiplantae > Streptophyta > Pinopsida > Pinales > Pinaceae > Picea > Picea mariana. Next base: position 86,606 of record JASDQU010099927.1, read on the forward strand.
TATTTTTTCTTCTCTAAATGATATTTTTCTCATCCATACTAATTCATTTTCTTTATTTATATTTTTTATGTCCAATTTGTCATTGAAACATTGTAGTTTTTATCTAATCTTAAGCATATCCTATGAAATATTTTGCATATTTGTGACAAGGTGGCGGGGAGAAATTTGAGAAGATAATGGCTTCAAAGGAAATGTGGTCCTACAACAAAAGTTGATCTTAATTGGTGGTGGGGAGAAAATTGAGAAGAGAATGGCTTAAAAAAAATGTGGTTATGCAACAAAAGTTGATCTTAATTGGTGTTGTGCATGTCTTGATTGCACTTTAGCACATATTTTGTTATCTTTACCATATAACAATTTTAATATTTTTTTGCATTTGAAAACTTCATTTAATTAAGTTAAAATGTAAATACTTTTTATATAAAATTTCTATAAAATTATATAATTTTATATGTTTTCTACTATGTTCTATGTTACGAAATCGTTCATATCATTTCTTTTTATATTATTATAAAAATATTTTTATTAATAATTTTCATACTTTATATATTCTTTATTTATGTTTTTTTTTACCTTTTCAATGAAACATTGCATTTTTTTTTT
>JASDQU010099927.1:99911-114422 GCA_032191745.1 Picea mariana
ACGCAGCCTTCAGAAGCAGCTGGAGAGCAGCAGAAGGAAAGCAGGCCCGACAGCAAGGACATCGCAAGCACACGTGAGGCCACCGAACCGTGGGATTATGGCGTCACTGTCATCGAGGAAGAACCGTGCTCAGGCGACGCCCCTGCCACTTGGCCTACCTACAAGCCAACCATCTAATCATAATGTATGTCTGTTTACTAGCTATTAGCCATTATAGGATAAATAATGCTCTTTTCTTGTCAAGTTTAGACTCTTACTCTCAAGGAATTGGCAGGGCTAGCTGAACTGGTTTCCCCATGATGGGGTAGTCCAGCAACTGTAGCCCGGACCACGCTGTATTTTGGACCAATGTTTCAGACTTTGGAAGGATTTTAATATAATTTTACCCCTTACTTACAAAAAAAAAAAGTATCTACCATTTAAGAGCTATCTAATTTAAACTGAACTAGCAATTTAATAATAGGGAAAGCCATTAAAACCTATAAGAGAATTTGGGGACACCTAGGAGTGATTCTAGGAGTAACTCTAGGTGGGTGAGGGAAATAAAGTTAATTAATTAATTAAAGAAATTAATTTATAGATGGATGAAGGGGATGGGTGACACTTGTACGGGGAGGAATTTTTGGGAATTTAATTTTAAAAACTTAATTAAACGAGATTTTAGGAAAGTAAGGAACCACAAAACTCTATATACTGAAGGGAGGAGATGGAGGTTGGGGATTTTCTGTTTGCGTAACGTTACATTGTAGAAATATCTTCTTGACTGACTTAACTTGTGGGAGTTGGGATACCCAGCTCGGTGAGGAGTGGTAGCTCGGCCTTGCAAGGTGAGCTTGGAGCTAGTCAAAATCTCTGGATAGTGAGTGTGTGGCCCCTTTGCGGCTCAGGGGGCTAAGGGGTAAGAAGAGTACCCCTAGAATTGGCCAGGAGGTACCGGTGAAGTCTAGATAGTTGGGGAGTGGGAGTTGCATGGACCACGTGGGACATCATTCAGAGCAGGCGATCAGGTAATGGTACGCTCTCTTCATTTTTGTATGCTAGAATGTATCAGGACTGATGCTTGGATCTGCTTATTTAATGGAGAAGTAAACTGATGTTTTTTTTTAAATTGATGACTAAAACTTTCCTTAGCCTAGGTCAATGGTTGTTGACTCCCATGGATTTCGTTTTCCCACATGTCTTGACCACCTAGCTGTGTTGATTGTGACCTTCGTGGTTGCTTAGCCTTCATCCCTAGCTCACCAGTCCTCGCCTGAGCAGTCGGCCAGGATCCTAATCTAGGGTTGTCACCTTAGCGTTAAAATACCTATGGATCTCAACGCCCTGCTTTTATGTGTGAGGATGATGAGTGAAGGATGAACTGGTTAGACGACTACCCTTGATGTTTGTCCCTGGCTGATTGTTGACTCTGCCATCTGGAAACAACCTCTATGTGTGGATTATTTGGTGTCCTAGTTGGTTTGCTCTATCCCTTGACTGATAGAACCCCTGCAATCATTCCAGGACCCTTCCCATTGGATCCTTGTGTTCCTCTTACTGATGTTTGCGTTGTTTTGGTATTCTGGCAATGAAAAAAAAACATTTTGTTTATTTGTTATTCATGTCTGTGTTGTTTTGGTATTCTGGTAATGGAAAAAATGTTTTTTTTTATTTGTTATTCCTGTCTGCGTTGTATTGGTATTCTGGAAATGGAAAAACGATTCGATTCTCTATCTGCATTTTTATATTTGGTATCCTGGAATGGAAAAATGTTTTTTTGTTTTTCTTATCTGCGTTTTTCCCCTTGGTTACTACAGTAATTGCTTATTATTAATGACAGGAAAAATGTAATTCCCTTATGGTGTGTGGTCACAATGATTTGTTTATTATACAATGAAAGAAAAGAAAAACGAAATCCCCTTTGGTGTGATGGCACAACGAATTTCTTTTTATTTAATGACAGGAAAAACAAAATCCCCTTCTGGTGTGATGGCACAATGGATTTCTTGTTATTTAATGACAGGAAAAACGAAATCCCCTTCTGGTGTGATGGCACAACGAATTTCTTGTTATTTAATGACAGGAAAAAGGAAATCCCCTTCTGGTGTGATGGTACAATGTTTTGTTTATCATTTCATGACAGAAAATAGGTAATTTCCTTCGGGTGCGTTTTGCACCATGATTTTTCCATCTAAAATTGTGACTATGTTGTTGTAGAATTCACCCACGATTTTAGCCATTTAAATCACAACTTTACTTGTCGGAATGACCACATTTTTTTATAATCAGAAGTTGACTGTGTTATTGTAATTACCCACGATTTTTCTTTTAGACTGTTGTTGGAGCTTGTTGTAATTTCCATGTTTTTTCTTTTAAGGGTTGACATAGATTGTTGTTGAAATGCCCATAGTTTTTGACCAATAAATGTGACTGAGTTGTTGTTATTTTACCATGATTTTGGTTACCCAGATTTTTATTGTTACTGAGATTTTATTACCACAACTCTTACTATCACAAATCTACCTCCTTGTTATTACCGCGACTTTGCACCATGACTTTATTCTAGCAATGAAATATTATTATTGCCAAATACGAATTTCATTGATGGCACTTCATTTTAAATGTACAGCCACTGGCTTGACGGCATCACAAATGAAATTCTGGCACTTTAATTCTAATTTTTGACAAGTGTGAATTTATACTTCGTTTACTGTTACACATATTTCATTCATACTGTTACACTGATTTTATTACCATGACATGCCATTAAGGATGGTTTTGTTTACTTCCTTAAGGACCACGTTTTTCCATCAATTTGTTGATTGAGTTGTTGTAGTATGACCGTGAGTTGATCCTTCAGCGGTGGTATTGTCCTTCCTTCTCCGACAATTGAGTGTACCCAGCGTTATCGCTGCAAACATTAACTGCTACAGTGATGTTGTTAGTCAAGAGGTTTCCTTCTTTATGTGAATAGACAGTTAGATATTGATATAGTTACTGTAGATAGGCAACATGTGTAATTAATTGTTTACCAGTGTCATATTTAACATTCTGCTTTGATATAGCTAATGTGGTTATAGATATCGTTAAGCGGTAATTAGATTGTAATTTGGGGATTATTTTAGAATTCCCATTTAGATTATGATTAATGGTTAAATGCGATTAGTGAGTATTTCCCCAAGTAGAGATTAATCTTGCTAAATTAAGGCAATACCATATTAATTGTCAATGTCATATAATTTGATTAAATGTATTACTTTGAAGGCAATACTGTAATACTATAGTGAGTAAATGTTATATATCTTTCAATCCAATCACCATGTTATGATCTTAAGTTTAATTCCTAGCCTCTGATACTTTCTCTACTGATCATTTAGTGGAATGACTAGTTCTATTGGTTAAATGTTATGTAGTAACAAGTGTTAATGTCTTACACGTCATTCCCAACCATGATTGCATTAAGGATTAAATTGATGGTGCGATGATGACCCAACTATGACTTAGACTTGCTCACTTGATACACTTTTAAATGTTAATTTAGATTGGCGTACATTGACCTAATTGCAATCAGACTTGTTGATTTTTATGTTAATATAGAATTGTAATTTATGGACTAATTGAATTTGACTTACTATTGGATGAGTAACGGATGTTAAACACGATGGTCAGTTGGAATATTTTAGACGTGATTAATGGTTGGGTTGTTGACGAAGTCATTTTTAGCTTGCGTTTCCCATTGAGGGTGTTGTTGTTTATTATAAGTAATGTTTGTACTTGGTTATGTAAACATGTAATGTGATTGGATTTTCTCACTGTAAGGGTTCTAGTTACTTGTGTAATGAATTTTGGGTGCGTTGGGTTGTTAGGATGTTTGTCTTTAACTTAGTAGGCTTGGTCTACTTGTGTCGAACAGGATGTAGACACCTCCTTTTTCCTCAGAACAATCACCAGCCTTGAGACCTTAAATGGTTAAAATCGATGGGAACCTAGGCTTGAGCGTTGCTTATGTGTCCTGGAGGTCCTAACCATTGCAGGGTAGGACGAGCGAGTAGTCTTCGTCGGTTGAATGTCGTACATTACTTTCAGGTGCTTGATGTGCTTTTATGTTAGGTCATTTTGTTGTTGTTGCATGAGTTGCATGTGTTGTGTTCATTGTCGTGCTGCAATGTTGAGTATAATGTCATTATTGCCTTCCTACACACACACACAAAAAAAAAATTTAAGGGTGCTTTTACCGGTGGTACATCATAGGATTTGTACCAGAAGAGGGGATGTTACATGTGGTATCAGAGCGGGGTTCAACCTGCGACTTGGGATCGCTACGGCTTTCGTTGATATGATTTGATTATAATGTTACTAATTGAGTTGACTTGTATTCGTGTAGGTAATCATGGTTAGAGGATGCTATGGAGGCAGACAATAGGGTGCTAGGAGAGGAGGCACGACCCCTCCAGTAGAATTCATGCCTAAGGGGTCTAATCCCCAGGAAGATGAACAGGTTTCCAGGCAGGAGAAGATAGCAATTGGTGATGTGGTCGGAATGATGATATCTTTTCAACGCATGTCTGAGGCCCTGATCAACCGTTTGGACAGAGATGAGGCCAGAGAGTCAGCACCCCCTGAGGTTCCATCGCGCGCTCTGTTCTGTACTAGTAGCATTCACCGTGAACTTGAGAAGGTCAAATTTCCTGAGTTCTTTGGTGCCCCGGACGATGCAGTCGCCGAGGCATGGATGGAGAATATGGCGATGTTCTTTTCACTTTGTGATTATACCTCCAACATGAAGGTCCACATGGCGGTCTTCCAACTGAAAGGAAGCACTCTTTTATGCTAGAAGACACTCCTATCATAGCTGAACATGGTCGTCGAAGACGTGTCATGGGAACTGTTTGAGGAATGGTTCCGAGAGAGATACCTTTCAGAGGAATTCATTGAACGTTATCTCAACGAGTTCAACTCCTTACGACAGGGTGGTCGTACGGTGCTCGAGTACGAGGCCCATTTTATGGAGCTTCTACGGTATGCTCCACACCTTAACACTAAGAAAATTAAGTTCAACAGGTTCGTGTTTGGCCTTAATGACAGCTTACATGCAAAGGTCATAATTTAGATACCTCAAACCTTGCATGATGTCGTCCAGAAGGCCCTCATAACAGAGGAGGAGCTTATTGGCAAGGGTAAGAGTAGGACTCCAGNTATGCTAGAAGACACTCCTATCATAGCTGAACATGGTCGTCGAAGACGTGTCATGGGAACTGTTTGAGGAATGGTTCCGAGAGAGATACCTTTCAGAGGAATTCATTGAATGTTATCTCAACGAGTTCAACTCCTTACGACAGGGTGGTCGTACGGTGCTCGAGTACGAGGCCCATTTTATGGAGCTTCTACGGTATGCTCCACACCTTAACACTAAGAAAATTAAGTTCAACAGGTTCGTGTTTGGCCTTAATGACAGCTTACATGCAAAGGTCATAATTTTGATACCTCAAACCTTGCATGATGTCGTCCAGAAGGCCCTCATAGCAGAGGAGGAGCTTATTGGCAAGGGTAAGAGTAGGACTCCAGTGAGATAAACAGGGAAGGTGTCATCTGGAGCACAGCAGCATCAGACACCAACCATACATACGTTGAGATATCGTGGCTTCCAGAGGGGATCCACTTTCACTACACCTTATCGGGGACCATAACATCAGCAACAACGTCGACCGTAGCAGCAGTAGTTTAGGCCTGTTCAACAGAACAGACCAGGATTCTAAGCCAATGAGCCGTCATCTTCTACTTCAGGTACCAGGACTACTGGGCTAAAGAAGGGGTGTTGGATGTGTGGGGAGCCACACTACCAGTGCGACTACCCTGTGGAGAGGACTAGAGCGTCCGGATCAGCTGGACCCACTACCGTGGGAGATATGGGCAAGGCCCATCGGATTCATGCAGCGGTGAATAACCACTAGGAAGAGCATCAATCAACTATACTCGAGACAACAGGTATCGTCGTTGACCAGACCCTTAGTATTTTGATAGATCCCGGTGCTACCCAGAGTTTCATTTTTGGTGTAGCACTAAAAAGGATTAAGGTAAAGGCAGTTGAATAGGATGAGTTTATCTTCATAGAGATGGCTTCGGGAGCCAAACAAAAGTTTGGAGGAAATGTTACGGGTTGTATCATTAACCTGGGAGAGTTTGTCACAAGGGCCAACCAATACATCACGATCTTAGGATCTTATGATGTCGTAATTGGTATGGACTCATTGGAATCGCATGAGGAGATACTCAACTGTAAGACGAAACAGTTGAGCTTGGTCAATGATGAGGGATAGAGATGTGTGATTGTAGGATGGAACCAGGGAGTTTTATTGAGGTTCATCTCTTCCTTACAGCTACGGAAGAGCATGCGCAAGGGGTTCAAGCTTTATATGATCCTTACGTTAAACAAAAATGGATTAATGGAAGGTTCATAACACCTTCCGATGGTGAGAGAGTTTGCAAACATATTTCCAGAGGAGTTACCTAGGAGGCCACCAAACAGGGAATTGGAGTTCACTATAGACCCAAAATTGGGAACTAGATGGATAGCGAGAACGCCTTATCGAATGTTGACCCCGGAGTTACAAGAGTTGAAAATGCAACTGAAGGATTTGTTGGACCTGGGACTGATACGTCCAAGTGTGTCACCATGGGGTGCACCTGTTATTTTCATACGAAAGAAGGATGGGTCATTGAGGCTCTGCATTGACTATCGTCAACTAAACAAGTCCATGATCAAGAATCAATATCTATTGCTGAGAATTGATGATCTGTTCAATCAAATGAAGGGTGTAACGGTGTTCTCAAAGATCAACTTGCGATCAGGATGCCACCAATTATAGATTAAGGAAGATGAAATCCCTAAGACTGCCTTTAAGACGAAGTTTGGACATTACGAGTTGACTATTTTACCGTTTGGACTGACAAACACCCCAAGGGTATTTATGAGTTTGATGAACAGGGTGTTTTGTGAGTACTCGGACAAGTTCATCCAAGTACTCATTGACGATATTTTGATCTACTCTCGGACAACTGAGGAGCATGACGAGAACTTGCACTTGGTACTACAGTGTCTTTGAGAGCACAAACTATATGGGAAGTTGTCCAAATGCCCTTTTTATCAATCAAAGATTCACTACTTAGGGCATGTCATCTCCGACGAAGGCATCATGGTGGATCTAGCCAAGGTCGAGGCTATTTTGGAATGGCCTGCACCAATGAATGTCCTGGAAGTGCGTAGCTTCATGGGTTTAGCAGGATACTATCGATGGTTCATCGAGGGATTTTCAAAGATAGAAAATCCGATCACGGATTTGCAGAAGAAGAAGGAGAAGTTTGTTTGGACTAAGAAATGCGTGGAAGCATTTCGGAGGCTCAAGGAGTTGCTGACAACAACACCAATACTAAAGGTCTCTGACATGGAAGCAGACTTCTTGGTATGCACTGACGCATCCAAGGAAGGCTTAGGCAGAGTCTTGATGCAAGATGGACAAGTGATCGCTTACATTTCGAGGAAACTTAGAAGGCACGAGGAGAACAATGTGACGCATGATTTGGAGTTGTTAGCCATCGTATATGCCTTGAAGGTTTGGAGACACTACCTTATTGGATGAAAGTTTGATCTAAAGACTGACCACTATGGACTACAACACATATTTATGCAAAGAGACCTGAATGCGTGACAACAACATTGGTCGGAATTGCTTAGCGAGTACGACTTTGAGATTACTTACATAAAAGGAATAGTGAACTGAGTGGCATATGCATTGAGTCGGAGACCATGCATCTTTTCAGTGCTTCCTCTTCAGACGAATCTACGTGAAAATATTCTAACTTTACAGCGTGATGATGACTGGTACAAAGAGGTCGAGGGTTTTATCGGACAAAACACATTGATGGTACCACGATTTGAAGGATTTTCGTTTGATAGTGATGGTTTATTGAGGTTTAAAAATCGGATCTGCGTACCATTGAACAACGAGTTGAGGATGTTAATCCTGAGTGAGGCTCATAGAGCAGTTTACATGGCTCACCCGGGAGTCACGAAGATGAGGGCAGACCTTAAACCCTTATTCTTTTGGAAGGGAATGAAGCCAGACATAGTCAACTATGTGGCCAGATGTCTAGAATGTTAGCAGGTAAAGGCTGAACATAGACACCCAGCAGGATTACTACAACCACATGCTATTCCGGAATCAAAATGGGAGGTTATCTCGATGGATTTTATCATTGGATTTCCACTAATGGAGAGGAGACATGACTCGATTTTCGTAGCAGTAGAAACTCTGATGAAGAGTGCTCACTTCATTCCTGTTCGTATGATGTATCAGGCACCTGACATAGCTAGAGTTTTCATCAGTGAGATTGTGAGGCTACATGGCATGCCTAAGAGGATTATATCCAATCAGGGATTGGTGTTTGCTGGACGATTTTGGATGAGTTTTCAAGAGGCCTTGGGAACCCAACTTAACTTTAGTACTGCATATCACCTGGAGACTGATGGGCAGATCGAACGAATGAACCAGACCTTGGAGGACATGTAGTGCATGTACGTAATGGAACAACAAAAGAATTGGGAAGAATTATTTCCACTGGTGGAGTTCGCTTACAACAATAGTTACCAGAGCACCATTAATATGGCACCTTTTAAGTTTCTTTACGGGAAACCGTGTCAGATGCCTTTGAGTTGGGATCGGCTTGAGGATAGGGTCCTGGTGGGACCAAAAGTGATCCAAGAAATGGAAGAGAAAATGAAAATAATAAGACAAAGGATTAAAGAAGTGCAATATTGACAGAAGGGTTATGCCAATGCACACCGTGTCGACCGTAGTTACGAGGTCGACGATCGATTCTTCTTACGGGTTAAACCACATAAGAGTTCGATCAAGTTTGGGAAGGGAGATAAACTCTCTCCTAGGTTCATGGGACCTTTCGGGATTGTGGAGAGAAAGGGGCCCGTGGTCTATCAACTAGCCTTGCCTGATCCTTTGAGGTGCATGCACGATGTTTTCCATGTATCTGTTTTGAGACATTATATTAGTGATCCTACACATGTTATTGACATGAGTTCCTTGCAGGTGACGGACGAGGGGTTGCTCATGGCTGAGCCGATCCACATATTGGATCATCATGTTCGACAGCTACGACATCGAATGATAGAGCAGGTCAAGGTCCAGTGGAACAATTATAGTCCGCACTCGGCGACCTGGGAGGAGGCATATGATATGTGCCAGCAGTTTCCATTTGTGTTTGATAGATAGACATATGATACTATCATACACTTTATTTCGAAATTTATACTGTGAAACTTTGGGATGAAGTTTAGACCAAGAGGGGGTGTATGTAACATCTCGCTCTGGCACACTGAGTGAACTTATTCTTTGAGGACACTTGCTCGCAAGTGATCCAGATTATTATGTTATTAAAACTTTTGATTTTGATTATGAGGTGTTATGGGTTGATGACATGCTGTTTTACTGCATTGACATAGTCAGGTGCTATTGACTTAGTTTATTGAGTGTGCAGGATTTTGGACCTCGAGGATGCAGAGGCATTGATGGAACCCCTTGGACTCTAAATCAAGTCAGGGAGTGTACCATTGGGGTTTGATTGTTTTACTGTGATATTAGTGCATCTGATTAGATGATATGATATGGATATGTTTTGACATGATTTGTTGCTGATGCAGGTTGAGGATAGCTTGTCGACCAGACTCAGATGTGGAGTAAAGGGGTCTTGCATGACTACTAGAGATGTTGAGGGAGAGGTGTGGATAGAAGCCCTACTACAGCCTACTAGCACTCCTGACGTGGCTCGAACTGTAGGTTAACGCCTACCTAGTTTGAGGGGACCCACGATGCCATGAGGGCAGACTGTGACAATCGCTCACGATGATTCTAAGGGGCGTATAATAAGGCGGGGGCCTTATTCCTTAGAGGCCCTTAGTCTACCACAAGTTCACCTGACGGAGTATTGACTACAGGGGTTATTGATATCTACCAAGTCAGTCAAGGGGCAAGTGGCACTCTTGGATCACGTAGTGCATCTTGAAGGGCACATCGCGCAAGGGAAATAGATTAAGGCGAGTGGCACCCTTGGAGTACCTAGTGCGTTCTGAAGGGAACGTCACGTTGTTGATTATAGAGGAATGAACCTAGATGGCCTTAGGAAGAATAACATGTTAAGAAATTTTTAAAACAAATTCCCTAATTAAATGTCTCCTTGTACGAAAATTTAAGGTCTAAGTCTAAACTATGCTAGTGGAAAATTTTTATCTAGCTATAAAAAAAAATAATAATAATAAAAATAAAAACAACATAAATAATAATTATACTCTTTGTTAAATCTTCTATCATGAAGGGAGTAAGAAATTAAATTGATTCATAACAAAAAAATAATATGTTGGATTAAAATTTAAAAAGGGAATTAATCATTTTATTATTTTATGATAATTTAATATATATAATTAAAAGAGAAAAGGGAAAAAGGGGTTAATCTCCACACCTTCCTTTTTGAGTTTTAAATAAAAAGGGGAAAGAGTGAAAATCTAAAATATTAGGAAACCAGGAAAAGAGGTAACATAAAGAGGGAAAAAGGGGAACTAGGGGAAAAAAGCAGAAAGTCGAACTTAGTAAAGTATCTAACATTTAAGAGATTTCTAATTTAAACTGAACTAGCAATTTAATAATAGGGAAAGCCATTAAAACCTGTAAAAGAATTTGGGGACACCTAGGAGTGATTCTAGGAGTAACTCTAGGTGGGTGAGTGATCCGGATTATTTTCGGCACGAAATGAGAGCGGAGATATAATAAAGAAATGCACAGAGATATTGCAGATATTCAATAATATAACAGAAATTTATTAGAGATGCAACCATAAACACAGATATACAGTAATACATGATTTCTATTAACCAGAGAAATGTACAAAGACTATAAAAATACAGAGTGAAAGACTCGCTAGAATGGTGGTAGCTTATCTCTGAGAAGAGATGTGACGGCTACTCGCATTCGCAAGAAGATGATTATAATGAGGCTCTGAAGGCCCTTTTACAATAAATGGGAATTCCAAAAGTCGTAAACATCCAAAAACCTAACCCTAGGAGATGAAGCGCCAAAAGTCATGTGGGCCCCGTTTGGGTAAGTGAGTACATCAACTTCCCGGGGTCGTAACTTTTGCATACGATCTCCGTTTTAGGCGTGTAATAGCTCGTTGGAAAGGTATCATAGAGGAGATTAATTTTGGGTGCTCAATCATGCCTTTGGCTATCATTGAGAACCTCAATCTCGAAAAACCTTCATATGGGCCCTCAAAATGGCCCCGAAAGTTAAAACTTGCTAAAAATAGTAAATTGCCAAAATTGCCAGAAACCCATTTTGAGCCATTTGGAAAAGGTGGATGGCCACCAGTATCCATCTGGATAAATCCTCCCTCCTTAGGAAGCAATGGTCTCCATTGCGTTGAGTTCATGGGGGAGAGGGAAAAGCATTTGTTGAATTTGCATCTTGGTGAGTTGCGTGTTGTAGTGTCCCCAAGGCAGAGCCCCGTTGCAAATCATGATATACGAAATGAATTGTAAACATGTTCTATAGGCTGGTGAGCCTAGTTTTTTATAAGTTGGTAGGATTATGTGTTTGTTACGCCAGGGAGCCTAAGTGTTGAAGGCCAGGAGCCTGCTGATGTACTTTTATGAATGTAGATCGATTAATAAAATATAAAAATCGCCAAGTGCATTCCGACCACGATGAATGAGTGAAGGGGGACTGAGCGTCCACAGAGTGGGCAAGGGATTAGGGGCTGGAAGGTGGAAAAAGGGGCTAAGTGTTGAGCCTAGGGGCCAAGCCTAGGGGGCTTAAGCCTGGGTATAATATTTTAATGTTATTTCCTAAAAGACATGTGTATTTTATTTTATCCTAAGTTCCTGGCAAGGGAAAACGTGCAAAAAAGGATGCATGTTATGGGAATGCATGCATTTTCCAGGGTGACAAGTGTCAACCCTGGTGCATGCAAATATAATAGCCGAGATGAACCGTGGGGGGGGGATCTTCTCCATTCTACCTGACCGTCTGAGTGTGAACCCGTTGGACCTCTAAAAGAATACCCTCGTACAATATTGAAACCAAAACCGCGAGACTATCCCATGATTGTTGAACCTGTTTGGGAAGCACGTGTCTGTTTTTCCCAATTGGCTATTGCGGCCACGCAGTGCTAGACTTCGCATGGCATATTGGCCAGAGTAAGCTCGTGCTGAGATTGTGTATGACCTCTCTTCTGGTGAGGGAGGCGATTGTGGTTGGAAGAGGCAGGTTGTCAGGTCTATGAGCAACTCTTTCCAGGTGAAAGAGTTTGCTGGGAAGTGGTTTCTTCCAGAGAGTGCCCAGCACCAGCTACGGGCTCTGATACTTCCTGATCCGGCCTGTTGTCGAGACCCAGAGAGGGAGGTTATCACCGATGGACTGTGCGTGTGAAGGTGTATACTCCCGGGCGGAACAGACATGTGGGGAATGAGAATCTGGTAGTAGTGGGCGTAAGATGGCATCTTTGGGAAGAATCCTTCCAGATATTCCTGTGTTGTTTTCCTTGAAACCTCAGCCTAGCCTAGGATTCCTTGCCTTGGGGTGGAGCTCAGTCTCAGCTCGGGGGTGATCCACTATTGAGATGATGAGCAGTGTGGTCTAAGGCTGGGAGGTTCGTGGAAGGCCTACACTTGGTTGGTGGATTTCACCACTGTTACAAGATAAGTATCTAACTATGTTCTTATCACATTTTGCATGACTGAGCTACATAAATTATCATGATTTCCACTGTGTATATGAATTACTGTTAGATACTATGGATTGTTAATTGTAGCAGTAATAGTATATGTTTTTACTCTGAGTTAAATGTATTTCATTACTTGAATGCATGTGATTATATAATGCATGTACAAATTATGGAGAAGTGAGTGTACAGATTGTTACATAGTGCGTTATAAGCTCTGGGTAAGCAAAAAGCTACACTACAAATTGGTATCAGAGTGAAGGTTTCAGACGCTAAGACTAGATGGGCTAGTGGAGTGGTCATTGGACCAAAAATGTGAAGGGAATTGGGCCTGGAATGGCCAATTTCGGACCTTGGTTTGTTCTAGTGTGTCAAGTAGATGCTTGACCACGCTTACGAGCCCAGGAGGTTTAGCGGTGCAGTGAAACCACATCTGCTGTGGTCTATGGCCACGAGGAGACAGGTCTCTACACCAATGGTGTTAGAACCTTAGGATCTGCCCGGGAGGGAGGCAAGCCATCGTGACCATCGAATCTGGAAAAATGTGCATAAGGATTAAAATTCCTTTCTGAAATACATAGGAATGTGGAAATCGCGATATGTGAAATTCCGAATTGGTTAGGAACTGTATGAGCCGTCAGATTTCGACCAAAAAACCCGATAGCTGTTGGATCTATCAGAAGGTGTCTGAAGGTTCAAACCTCAGTGATTAAAGGTGAAACCTTGATATAGATCTAGACCGTTCGAAAGACGGAGGACACATGTTGTGAGATTTTTCATTTCGAGAAATCGAGAATTGTGGTATCGGGAGCCCTGGTAACAAGGGATCAGGACTTTCCATGATGGAAACCCTAGAACAGTCGTGGACCATCCGATTTGAGATGGCCACGTGTTGTGAGACTACCCGTTTTGAGGATCGGGGATTCGGTAGTTTCGATGACAAGAAATTGGACTTTTGTCATGATAAATCCCGACCATACTGTTGAAACATCAACATGTGCCTAAGTCCCGATGAATGGACAATATTCCTTCGGGAAATCTCAGGGTTTGTAAAGACCATTCGATGTGAGAAAGCTCTGACCATTGGATTTACGTGGGGAAATTTCATATCGGAGATTGGGTGTTGGAAATCTCGACATCACTACAACATGAGTCATGAAATGACAAAATGCATTATCCAGACGGCCAAAATAACATGTGGGGGCCACAAGATCCGAGAGGTGGACAGGTGGCACGCTGTTTCGGGTTTTCACGGCGAGAAGTCCTGAAAAGTTATGCATCTAGGATTCGTGATCTTGTGAACTCTGAAACACCGATGGAGTGAGGGACCGTTGAATAGTCAATCGCGTGAGTGTATCGGAGAAACGGCATATCGGGGATCTTGGTGACAAAGTGTTTATGCATTTTGGAGTCGCTAATCGTGAACCCTGATAAGTGGGAGCCAACTATCAGTCAGTCAGGATTCAGAGAATCGGGAATCGCGGGGACAAGAAGTCCATGCATTGTGAAACTCCGAACCCCAAAACCTCGACGAGAGGTTTGACTACGGTCATGGGGTAGAGGTCACATGGACCAGGATCTAAGCCAGGAAGGCTAACGTGTGAAGGATGTGTCGGGATTCAGAGAATCGTGAATCCTGAGGTCATGTGCATTTGGAAATTGGGGAGTCCGAAACTCCGATAGGAGGTATGACTGTGGTCATTTAAGGGGAGGTTGTGTGAACCACGAGTCTAGCCGAAGAGTTAAACG
>JASDQU010099927.1:115432-139574 GCA_032191745.1 Picea mariana
GAGACCTGGTTGCTTGGTGTGAAGAAATACTTCCAACTGCAGAATTATTCTGCTCATACAGAGGGAAGAATTGCAATGTACCAACTAAAAGGAAAAGCGTCCATGTGGTGGGATCATTTTGTGCAGGTACAACACATCAGAGAGAAAGAGGTCACATGGAAGGAATTTAAGAAGTATTTTGAGAAGAAATACCTGACTAAAAGATACTATGAAAGAAAGATGAAGGAGTTCTTCGAACTCAAGTTGGGTAGTATGACCATTGATGAGTATGAACAAAGTTTTCTGGAACTATTGAAGTATGTTCCATTCATCAAAGATGAGGCTGTTAAAATTCAGAGGTATCTGAGTGGACTGCCACCTTCCATTGGTGACAAGATTCAATACGATGATCCTAAGAGCATGGAAGAAACCATAAGGAGGGAGAAATTCCTATATGAACAACAAAGAGAAAAGCCTACCTTTCGGAAGGCTTGGGATGACCGGAAAAAGTTTAAGGAAGAACAAAGACAGAAGGGAAACAGACCTTCCTTTTTCAGAAACAGTCTTCAGGGACAGCCATCATTTAGAGAGCCGAGAATGACTGAAGAGAGACCACAAAGACAGAGACAGACGCCCATTCAGTGTTGGGGTTGTCAAGGAAACCACAAGTACAGAGATTGTCCCCATAAAAATGGTAAGGCAAGAACTATACATATTGTTCGGCAAGATGAAACAGTTGAGGATATGGGCAGCAGAATGCCGAGGATCTATGCAGCCCTGGACAATAAGCAAGCAGAATTTCAATCGCACATGATTGAAGTGGAAGGTATGATCAACAACCAACCACTTGTTATTTTATTGATTCAGGGGCTAGCCATAGTTATGTAGATCCTAGAGTGGTGGAAAGTTTGCATCTAACGAAGAGAAAACATGGGAAGTCTTGGTTAGTGCAGTTAGCCACAGGGACCAAGAGGAAGGTCACTGAATTGGTTAATTCATGTTCGGTGGACATGAAAGGAATGAGCACTAAGGATGAATTTAACATTCTACCTTTAGGCTCATATGATTGCTTAATTGGGATGGACTGGTTGGACCAGCACCATGCCCTTCTGGATTGCCGTAAAAACAGGTTCACATGTCTGGATGAGGAGGGAAATCAGGTAACAATCCAAGGAATTCCCAGAGCCATGGCTATTAGAGAAATCTCAGCCATGCAGCTGAAGAAATGTTACCGGAAAGGATGTCAATTATTTGCATCCCGGGTGGAAGAAGTATTCCAAGATGTGGTATCAAATTTGGAAAACCACAAGGTACTCAAAGAATTCAGGGATGTATTTTAGGAGGTACCTGGACTACCTCCGAGGAGGGACATCGATTTCTCTATAAATTTGATGCCTGGAACAGCTCCAGTTTCAAAATCTCCTTATAGAATGAGTACACCAGAGCTGAAAGAGTTGCAATTGCAGCTCGAAGAGCTACTAAAGAAAGGTTACATTCGTCCCAATGTGTCACCATGGGGAGCCCTAGTCCTATTCGTGAAGAAGAAAGATGAGAAGTTGAGGCTTTGCATTGACTTTCGATAGTTGAATAAGGTCACTGTCAAGAACAAGTATCCTCAGTCGAGGATTGATGATCTTTTCGATCAGTTGAAGGATGCAAAAATATTTTCGAAAATAGATCTCCGATCTGGATATCACCAAGTGAGAATAAGGGACGAGGACATCAACAAGACCGCCTTCAGAACAAGGTATGGTCATTACGAGTTTACAATGGTACCGTTTGGATTGTCCAACGCACCTGCTGTCTTCATGTGATTAATGAATGGAGTGTTCAGAAATTATTTGGACAAGTTTGTCATAGTTTTCTTAGATGATATCTTGGTGTATTCAAAGACAGAGGAAGAACATGAACAACACCTGAGAATGGTGCTACAGGTGTTGAGAGAACACCAGCTATACGCAAAACTGAGCAAGTGCTCATTTTACCAAAAGAAGATCCATTACTTGGGACACATTATATCAGAGGAGTGGATCGTTGTGGATCCTGAGAAGGTGCAGGCCATTCGAGAATGGCTAGTGCCAAGAAATGTGGTGGAAGTTAGATATTTTATGGGTTTGGCAGGCTATTATAGAACGTTCATAGCTAGATTCTCAAGGATAGCGCATGTTATCACTTCCTTGCAAAGGAAGGAGAAGAAATTTCAGTGGACTGATGAATGTGAGAGCAGCTTCCAGCGACTGAAGCAACTGCTCACTAGTGCTCCAATCTTGAGGATTGCAGATCCAAACAAGGATTACGTAGTGTGCACAGATGCATGTAAGGAGGGGCTGGGAGGAGTTCTCAGCCAAGAAGGATTTGTAGTTTGCTATGAATCCCAAAAGTTGAAGGAACATGAGAAGAATTATGCCACTCATGATTTGGAGCTGGCANNAATCGTCCACGCCCTGAGGAAATGGATACATTACCTCATGGGAAAGAAATTCGAATTAAGAACAGACCACAATGGTTTGAAATATTTATTTGATCAGCCAACCTTAACTGCCAGGCAAATTAGATGGTTGGAATTTCTATGTGAATATGACTTTGATATCAAGCATATCAAAGGGAAAGAAAATAAGGTGGTTGATACACTCAGCAAAAAAGTGCATGAATTACATGCTACAACCATTAGCATGTACAGAACTGATATTAAAGATAGAATTGTTGAAGCTACAAATGCTGATTTGCAGTACAAAAGACTTGTAGCAAAGCTATAGCAGCATGAGAAACCACAAACCAAGGAAAGTTACACCTTGGGAACTGATGGTTTACTTCTACATAAGAACAGAGTGTATGTACCCAATGTCTGAGAATTGAAGCTGGAAATTCTAAAAGAGATGCATAACATGAATTATGTTGGACATCATGGATATCAAAAGACTGTGGCAGTAGTCAAAAGCCATTATTTTGGCCGGGGTTGAAGAAAGAAATTGCTGAATACATTGCCAGATGTATGGAGTGCCAAAAGGTTAAGGCTGAGCATAGACACCCAGCATGGTTGTTGCAGCCTTTACCTATTCCTGAGTGGAAATGGGACATGGTAACAATGGATTTTATCACAAGATTGCCCAGAACAAGCAAGAAACATGATTCAATCATGGTGGTGGTGGACAAGCTTACTAAAGCTACCCATTTTATTACATTGAAAATCACCCACAGAGAAGCAGATGTTGCTGATATCTTTTTAAAAGAAGTTGCACGCTTGCATGGAATTCCTAAGACAATTGTGTCTGATAGGGACCCGAAATTCACTTCAAATTTCTGGAAAGGACTGTTCAAAGGATTCAGAATGAATCTGAACTTTAGTATAGTGTATCATCCTGAATCTGATGGACAGATAGAGAGAGTAAATAGAGTAATAGAAGACATGATGAGAATGTATGTGATGGATAAACCATCAAGGTGGTAAGACTACCTGCATCTAGTAGAATTTGCCTACAATAATGGGTATCACACATCTCTGAAGATGAGCCCATTCGAAGCACTTTATGGAAGAAAGTGCAACACTCCAGTGAGTTGGGATAATCCAGCTGACAGAGTAGTAGTTGGACCTGAACTACTCAAAGAGATGGAAGATCAAATGATAAAAATCAAATAGAATTTGAAAGCTGCCCAGGACAAGCAAAAAAGTTACACTAATAGTAACAGAACCCATAGAGAATTCAAAGTGGGTGACCATGTTTTCCTGAAAGTGAAAACAAACAGGAGTTCCCTGAAGCTGGGAAGTTGCGCCAAGTTGGCAGCAATATTTTGTGGGCCATTGAGATCTTGGAAAGGATTGGGCCAGTTGCATACATGCTTGCATTACCTGCATCAATGAATGTACATAATGTGTTTCATGTTTCACTGCTTAAGAAATATGTACCTGATGCTAATCATGTTATCAATTGGACTGTGATTCAGGTGGAACCAGAAGGTGTCCTTCAAGTGCATCCTATGCACATATTGGACAGGAAAAGAAAACAGCTCCGGAAACAAGCTATAGAGCTTGTAAAGGTCCAGTGGACCTGGTACGGTCCTGAAGACGCAACATGGGAGCATGAAGAAGTAATACGGGCAGAGTACCTGTATCTTTTTGAAATTTTTGAAAGACTTGCAGAGACAGTGTAAGTTGCACTGAGGACAGTGCAAAAATAAGGGGAGGGGGATTGTAGTGTCCCCAAGGCCGAGCCCCGTCGTAAATCATGATATATGAAATGAATTGTAAACATGTTCTATAGGCTGGTGAGCCAAGTTTTGTATAAGCTGGTAGGCTTATGTGTTTGTTAGGCCAGGGAGCCTAAGTGTTGAAGGCCAGGAGCCTGTTGATGTACTTGTATGTATGTAGATCGATTAATAAAATATAAACACCGCCAGGTGCAGACTGACCACGATGAATGAGTGAAGGGGGACTGAGCCTCCACAGAGTGGGCAAGGGATTAGGGGCTGGAAGGTGGAAAAAGGGGCTAAGTGTTGAGCCTAGGGTCTAAGCCTAGGGGGTTTAAGCCTGGGTATAATATTTTAATGTTATTTCCCAAAAGACATGTGTATTTTATTTTATCCTAAGTTCCTGGCAAGGGAAAACGTGCAAAAAAGGATGCATGTTATGGGAGCGCATGCATTTTCCAGGGTTACAAGTGTCAACCCTGGTGCATGCAAATATAATAGCCGAGATGAACTGTGGGGGGGGATATTCTCCATTCTACCCGACTGTCTGAGCATTAACACGTCGGACCTCTGCAAGAATACCCTCGTACAATCTCAAAACCAAAACCGTGAGACTATCTCGTGATTGTTGAACCTGTTTGGGAAGCACGTGCCTGTTTTTCCCAATTGGTTGTTGCGGCCACGCAGTGCTGGACTGCGCGTGGCATACTGGCCAGAGTAAGCTCATGTTGATCTTGTGTATGACCTCTCTTCTGGTGAGGGAGGCGACTGTGGTTGGAAGAGGCAGGTTGTCAGGCCTATAAGCAACTCTTTCTAGGTGAAAGAGTTTGCTAGGAAGTGGTTTCTTCCAGAGAGTGCCCAGCACCAGCTACGGGCTCTGAGACTTCCTGATCTAGCCTATTGCGGAGACCTAGAGAGGGAGGTTAGCACTGATGGACTGTGCGTGTGAAGGTGTATACTCCTGGGTGGAATAGGCATGTGGGGAATGAGAGTCTCTTAGTAGTGGGCGTAAGATGGCATCTTTGGGAAGAATTCTTCCAGATATTCCTATGTTTTTTTCCGTGAAACCTCAACCTAGCCTAGGATTCCTTACCTTAGGGTGGAGCTCAGTCCCAGCTCAGGGGTGATCCACTTTTGAGATGATGAGCAGTGTGGTCTAAGGCTGGGAGGTTCGTGGAAGGCCTACACTTGGTTGGTGGATTTCACCACTGTAACAAGATCGGTATCTAACTATGTTCTTATCACATTTTTCATGACTGAGCTACATAAATTATCATGATTTCCACTGTGTTTATGAATTACTGTTAAATGCTATGGATTGTTAATCGTAGCAGTAAAAGTATATGTTTTTACTCTCATTTAAATGTATTTCATTACTTGAATGCATATGATTATATAATGCATGTATGAATTATGGAGAAGTGCATGTACAGATTGTTACATAGTGCATTATAAGCACTGGGTAAGCAAAAAGGTACACTACAATTGTCTTGTTGGAGACGCTGCACTGTTCAGTTTGTGGAAGTCTATAATGAACCCGTTGAGGTTGAGGCTGTTCAGCAAGTCGGGCTACATGAGAGGATGTTGTGCAGAAGGAATCTTTGCATTTTTCTGCAGCCTTGTCGACCTGCTTTTGTAGGATAGAAGGTGCTTGGGGCGAGGCTGTAGTGGTTGTAGTGTCCTTCTGTTCTCCTTTTGAACAGAATGTGAAGAAGCTAAATTTTGCAGTATGAGATACTACTTTGCAACACTTTTTAGGTGGAAAATTAGTGAGAACTACCTCTGGTATTAGGCAGAGATAACCCCCCAAAGTGACTATAACACTATGAGGTTGAGACTCATAAATAGCATGGTGCTTCCACATATATGGCTGGCCCAAGAGAACATCACAGACATCCAGTGGGGAAACATCACGCAATACCTCATCCTTGAAGGGTTGGATGCCATATGACAATCGACACTGCTAGCTGACACGAAGATCTCGTCTTTGGCGAAGCCACCCAATGTTTTATGGCTGCGGGTGTGGTGTTGTTGACAATCCCAACTGTTTGACAACCTCTGTTGAGATGAGGTTCTTTTGTCTTCTACTATAAATAATAAAATGCAGCGGGGCCCCTTCACCCACATCTATGAATGAAAAAGGCGCTCCCCCTCTTTAGGATCTGTTGGTTCTTCTGGTTGAATTGTTGCAGTTTCGACAATAGCAGTGGGGTCTACGTCAATGATCTGTCTTTTACCGTTATTTTCAGAATCAGATCCTGAATCAAGGTTTGGATCCTTGTCTTTGATCTCAGCCACTAATGTCTGTTTTGAGCGACATTCATCGATGTTGTGCCAAGGGATTTTGTGGAACTTGCACCATTTTCCAGTGTCCTTCATTGTCTTCCCATGACCCTTCTTTTCCTGTGTCTTGGACTGGTTTTCGGGAGACTGTTTGTTCGGGCCGTCTTTGTCATACTTTGTTTGTTGCATATTTGCAGACCCAAATTTCCATTTGTTCTGGTGCTTAAATTTCTGCTCAATTTTAATAGCATATCGATAAGCAGCATCGACTGATGAGATGTCCAGAAAATCCATTTCAGTTTGGATGTATCTGTGTAGATCCCCACTATATTTCAAAACCAAATGTCACTCGGAGTCTTTGATACCCAGCTGGGTGCGCCAGGTATGGAAGGTATCGGTGAACTCTGAAACTGCTTGGCCCTTCTCTTGCCGCAGTGTGGTCCATCTCATGTACTGGTCCTCATAGTTGCCAACAGGGTAATATTGTTCTTTTATCGCATCCACAAAAAAATCCCAAGTGGGATCGGCCCCATATATTCTAGATTCCTCTATGGAACTTTGCTCCCAGTAAGTTTCCCACCAATTTTTGACATGAGGGAGATATTTAAGGAGTGCAAAGGTGATCTTTTCTTTGTTGGAAAAATTGTGAATAGAGAAATAACCTTCCAGCAGAGTTAACCATTTTTCTAGGGCTTCCGCATCTATCTGTCCTTTAAATACAGGAATATCAAAATTAACTTGTACCTTGAAAGGCGAGGTGCCTCCAAAGTGGCCGCTTGATGAAGATGCACCTGATGCTATTGGTAGGCGTTGAAGGATGTGGGCAAAATTCTTCATCATTTCGTCTCTCTGTCACGTGAGAGCTTTCTCAAGCAACAGATTGATAGGATCGTCTGCTCCGTCATTTTTATTTTCTTCCACCATTGAGGGTTTCTTAGGTGTGCGAGAGTGATTGTCTTCAAGAGAGACAATCTCGAGACCCAACTTGCTATACTCAGACCTTGTCGAGGACATGCACTGAAAAAATGATCAAGAGCAGCCTGCTCTGATACCACTGATCCGGATTATTTTCGGCACGAAATGAGAGCGGAGATATAATAAATAAATGCACAGAGATATTGTATATATTCAATAATATAATAGAAATGTATCAGAGATGCAACCATAAACATAGATATACAGTAATACATGATTTCTATTAACCATAGAAATGTACAGAGATTGTAAAAATACAGAGTGAAAGACTCGCTAGAATGGTGGTAGCTTATCTCTGAGAAGAGATGTGACGGCTCCTTGCATTCGCAAGAAGATGATTACAATGAGGCTCTGAAGGCCCTTTTACAATAAATAGAAATTCCAAAAGTCCTAAACATCCAAAAACCTAACCCTAGGAGATGAAGCGCCAAAAGTCATGTGGGCCCCGTTTGGGTAAGTGAGTACATCAACTTCTCGGGGTCGTAACTTTTGCATATGATCTCCGTTTTAGGTGTGTGATAGCTCGTTGGAAAGGTATCATTGAGGAGATTAATTTTGGGGGCTCAATTATTCCTTCAACTATCATTGAGAACTTCGATCTCGAAAAACCTTCATTTTGGGCCTTCAAAATGGCCCCAAAAGTTAAAACCTACTAAAAATAGTAAATTGCCAAAATTGTCAGAAAGCCGTTTTGAGCCATTTGGAAAAGGTGGGTGGCCACCGATATCCACCTGGATCAGTGCGGGAAAACAAATTTAATTAATTAAATAAATAAATTAATTTATGGAGGAATGAAGGGGATGGGTGACACTTGTATTGGGAGGAATTTTTGGGAATTTAATTTTAAAAACTTAATTAAACAAGATTTTAGGAAAGTAAGGAACTACGAAAACTCTATATAATGAAGGGAGGAGCTTGAGGTTGGGGATATTCTATTTTCATAATGTTATGCAACATAAATATCTTCTTGACTGACTTAACTTGTGGGAGTTGGGATACCCAACTCGGTGAGGAGTGGTAGCTCGGCCTTGCAAGGCGAGCTGGGAGCTAGTCAAAATCTCTGGATAGTGAGTGTGTGGCCCCTTTTCAGCTTAGGGGGATAAGGGGGAAGAAGAGTACCCCTAGCATTGGCTAGGAGGTACCGATGAAGTCTTGACAGTTGACGAGCGAGAGTTGCACGGAGCACACAGGACGTCATTCAGAGTGGGCGATCAAGCAACAGTACACTCTCTTAATTTTTGTATGGTAGAATGCATTAGGAATTATGCTTGGATCTGCTTATTTAATGGAGAAGTAAACTGATGATTTTTTTTAAATTGATGACTGAAACTTTCCTTAGCCTAGCTTGATGATATGGTTGTTGACTCCCATGGCCTTCGTTATCCCGCATGTCTTGACCACCTGGCTGTGTTGATTGTGACCTTCGTGGTTTCTTAGCCTTCATCCCTAGCTCACCAATCCTCACCTAAGCAATCGGACAGGAGAATGATCTATGGTTGTCGGTGTTAAAATACCTATGGATCTCAACGCCCTATTTTTCTATGCGAGGATGATGAGCGAAGGATGAACTGGTTAGCCGGCTACCCTTGATGTTTGTCCCTGGCTGATTGTTGATTCCGCCATCTTCCAACGACCTCTATGTGTGGATTATTTGGTGTCATGGTTGGTTTTCTCTATGCCTTGACTAATAGAACCCATACAATCATTCCAGGACCCTTCCCATTGGATCCTTGTGTTCCTCTTACTGATGTTTGCGTTGTTTTGGTATTTTGGCAATGAAAAAAAAAATGTTTTTTTAATTTTTTATTCTTGTCTGCGTTGTTTTGGTATTCTGGCAATGGAAAAAATGTTTTTTTTATTGGTTATTTCTGTCTGCGTTGTATTGGTATTCTGGCAATGGAAAAAATATTTGATTCTCTGTCTGCATTTTTATATTTGGTATCCTGGAATGGAAAAATGTTTTTGTGTTTTTCTTGTCTGTGTTCTTCCCCTTGGTTACTACAGTAATTGCTTATTATTAATGACAGGAAAAATGTAATTCCCTTATGGTGTATGGTCCCACCAATTTGTTTATTATACAATGACAGAAAAGAAAAATGAAATCCCCTCTGGTGTGATGGCACAATGAATTTCTTGTTATTTAATGACAAGAAAAATGAAATCCCCTTCTGGTCTGATGGCACAACTAATTTCTTGTTATTTAATGACAGGAAAAATGAAATCCCTTTCTGGTGTGATGGCACAACAAATTTCTTGTTATTTAATGACAGGAAAAACGAAATCCCCTTCTAGTGTGATGGTACAATGTTTTGTTTATCATTTCATGACAGAAAATAGGTAATTTCCTTTGGGTGTGTTTTGCACCACGATTTTTCCATCTAAAATTGTGACTGTGTTGCTGTAGAATTCACCCACGATTTTAGCCATTTAAATCACAACTTTACCTGCCGAAATGACCACGTTTTTTGATAATCAGAAGTTGACTATGTTTCTATAATTACCCATGATTTTGTCTTTAGAATGTTGTTGGAGTTTGTTGTAATTTCCATGTTTTTTCTTTTAAGGGTTGACATAGATTGTTGTTGAAATGCCCATAGTTTTCGCCCAATAAATGTGATTGAGTTGTTGTTATTTTACCACGATTTTGGTTACCCTGATTTTTATTGTTACCCAGATTTTATTACCACAACTCCTACTGTCACGAATCTACCTCCTTGTTGTTACCACGACTTTATTCCGACAATGAAATATTATTATTGCCAAGTACGAATTTCATTAATGGCACTTCATTTTAAATGTACAGCCATTGGCTTGTCGGCATCATGAATGAAATTTTGGGACTGTAATTTTTATTTCTAACAAGTGTGAATTTATACTTCGTTTACTATTACACATATTTCATTCATACTGTTACACCGATTCTATTACCATGCCATGCCATTAAGGATGGTTGTGTTTACTTCATTAAGGACCACGTTCTTTCATCAATTTGTTGATTGAGTTGTTGTAGTATGACCGCGAGTTGATCCTTCAGCGGTGGTATTGTCCTTCCTTCTCCAGAAATTGAGTGTACCCAGCGTTCTCACTGCAAACATTAACTGCTACAACGATGTTGTTAGTCAAGTGGTTTCCTTCTTTATGTGAATAGACAGTTAGATATTGATATAGTTACTATAGATAGATGACATGTGTATTTAATTGTTTACCAGTGTCATATTTAGCATTCTGCTTTGATATAGCTAATGTGGTTATAGATATCGTTAAGTGGTAGTTAGATTGTAATTTGGGGATTATTTTAGAATTTCCCATTTAGATTATGATTAATGGTTAAATGAGATTAGTGAGTATTTCCCCAAGTAGAGATTAAGCTTGCTAAATTAAGGCAATACCATATTAATTGTCAATGTCATATAATTTGATTAAATGTATTACTTTCAAGGAAATAATGTAATAGTATAGTGAGTAAATGTTATATCTGTTTCAATCGAATCACCGTGTTATGATCTTAAGTTTAATTCCTAGCCTCTGATACTTTCTCTACTAATCATTTAGTGGAATGACCAGTTCTACTGGTTAAATGTTATATAGTAACAAGGGTTAATGTCTTACACGTCATTCCCAACCATGATTGCATTAAGGATTAAATTGATGGTATGTTGATGACACAGCTATGATTTAGACATGCTCACTTGATACACTTTTAAATGTTAATTTAGATTGGCATACATTGACCTAATTGCAATCAGACTTGTTGATTTTTATGTTAATATATAATTGTAATTTATGGACTAATTGAATTTGACTTACTATTGGATAAGTAACCGATGTTAAACATGATGGTCATTTGGACTATTTTAGACGTGATTAATGGTTGGGTTGTTGACGAAGTCATTTTTAGCTTTCGTTTCCTGTCGAGGGTGTTGTTGTTTAATATAAGTAATTTTTGTACTTGGTTATGTAAACGTGTGATGTGATTGGATTTGTTCAATGTAAGGGCTCTAGTTACTTGTGTAATGAATTTTGGGTGCGTTGGGTTGTTAGGATGTTTGTCTTTAGCTTAGTAGGCTTGGTCTGCTTGTGTCAGGTGGAATGTAGACACCTCCTTGTTCCTCAGAATAGTCGTCAGGATTGAGACCTTAAATGGTCAAAATCGATGGGAACTTGGGCTTGAGAATTGCTTATGTGTCCTGGAGGTCCTAACCATTGCAAGGTAGGATGGGCAGGTAGTCTTCATCGATCGAATGTCATACATTGCTTCTAGGTGCTTGATGTGCTTTTATGTTAGGTCGTTATGTTTTTGTTGCATGAGTTGCATGCGTTGTGTTCATCGTCGTGTTGCAATGTTGAGTATAATGTCATTATTACCTTCCTACACACAAAAAAAAAATAAAAAAAAATAAGGGTGCTTTTACTGGTGGTACATCATAGGAGTCATACCAGAAGAGGGGATGTTACAACCATCATATTCTACTCATCAAGATATTTCCATTGATTGTCATCATGCTCAAAATGGAGCTCTGGATCAAAATTTGTGGCCTTCTAAAGTTTCTAAGGCCTTCATTATATTAAAGCCACCTCATTGCCATGTGGCATCTATGTGGATACCTAATCCTCGTGGAATCCGACATGGTAGTATCATGGCTCTGATGTGATGCTTTCCATCTAACTAACCAACCAACAGTTTTGACCCCATGGAACCTGTTGAAACATATATATCTTTCTAAACTTCAGATTTAAATAAGTTTCAGTCTTGTTTAAATAAGGAAAAACGTGCACTTGGATACCATCATTGATAAAGTCTTCGATTAATCCAACGATCTAAAATCCTTAAAGGTTATGGAACCACCCATTTGTTAAAAAGTCAAATCGCTAAAGACATCCTTCAAAGTGTCGGGTTTCAGGATTTCGCGATACTAACAGTCAGACATATAAAGAACCCCAAAGTCCCAATTTACAAAATCGCGAAACTAGATTAAGTTAAATCACATTAATTAAATGATTAAAAATGATTAATGACAATTAAACCTTATCACAACTTCACATTTCGGGAATCCTGCCTCAAATGACAACTTAAAGTCTCGATACCTGAAGTCGTGAAACCCTTAATTAATTGTGATTATTTAATGAAGTTAAATATGATTACTATTTATTAATCAATCGCAATTTCACAAGTCGTGGATCATAGCTTGAACTGAAATAAGATAACCCGAAACCCTGAAATGGATTAAGGTTAAACATAATTAATTAACAATACAACCTCGATTTATTAACAAAATAAAACATTCTTATCTAATTGTTGATTTTATGTCATTTTTGTGATACAGGTGTTTTCAAATTTTATTTATACTTTTCCGGTCACGGAATATTGACTATTAATGACATTAAATGGCCAGCCTAGGGAAATGATCTCAAATAAGATCTTCCTTTAACGCACAAATATTTTTATTAAAATAATTAAACGCATTGTCAGTGAGGGTATATGCAAATTGATGCATTTAAGGAAAGAAAGGTTTTTCATTTTTAATTACATTCGCATTTTGGCAGAAATTGCTTAGCAAGACACTTAGTCCTGTGCATTTTCTGTGAAAAATAACAGGTTTCTGAGAACTACTACCATGCCGCCACGAAAATTAATTAAAACAACTGGTAAAATTTCAAGCCAGAGCTGAGAGGTTATCTCCGACACCTCGCCCGGAAGCATAGACAAAGTTAAAACCTGGACGCATGTATTCGACATCCTACAATACGAACTAGTAAACTACCTTGATGATTCAAGTGACAACGAAAAGGAAGACTTATCTATCAAATGCAAGATAATTTCTCAGTAAGAGCTACATAAGGTATCAACAAGGCTAAGGATTTTACCCTACAATGATATGATTGGATGGGCGCTGGATCATGTGGATATCCCAACCAGAACTATATTCAATTCTCAAAATGTAGTTGTTGGGTCATTTTGGCCATAACACATATAGGTAATGTATAAATTGTCTCCAACACCAAACTTCATTTACAATGCCAGTTTCCTAGTGAATTTTAACAAGAAAGAGTGTGATTAGTATGGAAAATTACTTTCTGACTTGATCAAGGACTGGTGTTCACGCCCCAAAAATTTTAAAGCCGACTCTCACAGCATATAAACAATCTCATCGCTAGAACCATAATTCATGTATATAGACATGATGATGTGTAGACTCTCTGGAAAAGAAAACACAACTCATTTATTTCTACCATGGGTACCCATTATACACACAGTAGCCGAAGGGTATTCTTTCAACTGGGCCAAGATATTGTCAGACAGTTTGGCTAGTGAAATTACAGAATACTAGATACTAAAAGCCAAGGGAAAATCAGCTTCAATATTCATGTCAGCTTATATTATGCACATTGTTTGTTTCATGATTCCTTTCCCACTCATGGGTTGGAGCTAGACTCCAAATAGCGCATAACCAATCCATATTTATCATTTGAAACTCTAGGAAGACAAGGCTAAAGATTTCTTCTATAAAATTTGTAATTGGGTAGTGATGTTGATGCACACTACTATATTTGGTCACCCACCTCCTAGAATTTTAGAAAAAATTGTGGCTAACCTGGGTAGAGTGGCGAACTGGTACATCGAGGAACACTTCTCCTATATTAGGGTTTTTGGTTGTTAAGTTCCTCCATATGATCTACCACAATTTTTACCAGACTGACTAGTGTGCCACGAGGTCACATGACAAATAATACTCGGTGGGATTAGAAAAGAGATCAAAGTGATACAAAAAAATGTATGGCCATCTTTTCCCTTACATATTGGTGCATTTTCTTTATTGGATTTTGGCCACTCCAAAGTGGAGGCCGCAACCTTAGAAGAAATAAAGCTGGTCAACATTGAATTCAAGAAGCACGACCCATAGAACGTCGTGGGTAACCACATGGCTAGTTGCAATCATAAAAGTTATGAACAAGAGTATTCTCCTCAAGATGAGATTTACCGAAGAGCGAGATCTTATCCGGAGGTATTAGGTCGAGTTAGAGATAAAATTATTGAATTATACAACTTCCATAGGTACCGAAGAAGTAGCCTCCCTAAATTGTTGCAAAGAGGAGCCTCGATGTCTCCAGTTACACAGAAAACAGAGACCCGAAGTCAAGAAGTCGTAAGCTCTAGAAAACAAGAAACCAGGGAAAAATTAGAGAAAACTAAGATCTCAACTCAGAAAGATGATACCCCGGTGATAGATTGGTGCAACCTACCTCGACGGCACTGATCACTCTCACCAGGACCTTCAACAACGCGGCCCGAAGAGTTAACAACTCTTCGAACTCCCTCAGGAGTCCTTTACCCACAGTACTCTTCTCGGCGATCTCCCTTTAGCCAGTCGGGAAATCGGGTTTTGTGGATTCACGAACCTTGTGTGCACCTCCCGTGCAATATGAAACTCCGAGTCCCGATCCCCGATGTCAAATGGTCAACACTTCTGTGTATCGGGGATTTCCCTATCGGGAAATCAGCAAATGAAAGGTGGCGATTTACTCACCTTTCAAACCCCGAACGCCGACGTGCGATGCCACGTGCTGTCCTCCACTCCGTCTCCATGGGACCCGTCGCACTCGGGGCTTCGTTGTTTTTTCGTGCTCCCTTCGACTTCGAAAACGCTGAAGTGTTGAGTCCCGACTCCTCGGGAGCTCATGCCACCTGTCCCTCCGATGATCGATGGCTCCGATTGAATCGAGAAATCGCAACTCGCGATTTTGATGTGCATGCAAATTTTGCACTCACCAACCCCGATATGCCAATATTCGATGACAAACGAATTCTCTCGTGCACCTGTGAATTAACCCCCTGGCAACTCCTCCGCGATCTAATGGTCTGCGGGATTTCGTGACTNGCTCCGATTGAATCGAGAAATCGCAACTCGCGATTTTGATGTGCATGCAAATTTTGCACTCACCAACCCCGATATGCCAATATTCGATGACAAACGAATTCTCTCGTGCACCTGTGAATTAACCCCCTCGCAAATCCTCCGCGATCTAATGGTCTGCGGGATTTCGTGACTCTTCACAACGAATTCAAGTTGTCGATTCTCTTCCTCTTGAAGAGTTCTCCGCTTCACCACCTTCGTCCTGTGCAACTGAAGTAAAGGTACTATCCCTCCTGAGCTTTTACCAACTCAAACTCCTCTAGAGTATTTGCGCCCACTCCCTGTGATCAACCTTCAACCACCCCAACAATGATGAAGTCTTCCGGGTCCTATGCACTCACACTCACAACAGGCCGGCCTTTCCCTTCTCAGACTTACTACTGAGACTCCAATTCGACCAGGACTTCCCCTACTTGACTCGAATAACCCAACACAACTCTAGGTGAATGAGAATAAGAGGTTAACTGTAGAGCCTCCTCAACGCACTCTATGCGGAGGAATTCAACTGCACTCTATGGAGGAATCTCCTGGCTCGAATCAGAGAAACAATTGGAACTTATTCTCTCATTCCCTCAGGTTTCGAACCTGATATGCAATCACATACGCAGCATATAAAAGATAAGCATATAAGGAAGTGAGTATGCAACAGCATAATATCAACAACACACAGAGATCAAACACATCCATGGAATTGAATCAAAGTCTTTCTTCTATTAATTCAATCTGTACATGGGTGTTCTTCACAAGTTCCCTGCTCTTCTCTTCCCTTCAGAATGCAGGAATGAATATACAATGATACAAGGAGGGTGCCTATATTCTGTTTTCCCTCTCGAAAGTAAAACTATCTAATCTACAGTTAATTCCTATCTACCAGCATTAAAACTATTAAATTCCTTCTTATCTACATTACAATACAAAGGCGCTTCATATGAATGCTTTCATTCAAATGACGGCGCAACAATATTTTCAAAGTAATTCCAAAATGTATG
The DNA here is from genome assembly GCA_032191745.1 of Picea mariana. Lineage (NCBI taxonomy): Eukaryota > Viridiplantae > Streptophyta > Pinopsida > Pinales > Pinaceae > Picea > Picea mariana. Next base: position 131,757 of record JASDQU010099927.1, read on the forward strand.
TGCTGGCGTTGTCCAGTTGTTCTTCTCTTTCCATGCGCTAGCTCGCTTGATGAAGTCGTAGATGCTCCTGCATCATACTCCTCAGCTCAAAAGATTTCATGGGCTCCTGTCCATGAGCTCCTACACAGTGTACCCATGCTTCTGAATCACTGCCTCTATTTCCCAGCTGGCATCCTCCACTGGGTGATCTTTCCATTTCACCAGGTATTCAAAATATTTCTTCCTCCTGGTCTTCTTACCTGCTCACTTATCCAGTATGCACTCCATCTGCGGCTTCTGTGCAAATGGTAATTGCTTCTGCCACTGGACCACTGGTTCCTTAGTTCCAGTGTCTGCTTCATCAGCCCTGTATGGGTATAAATCCGATACATTAAAAATCAGAGATATTCCAATGCCTTCTGGCAACTCAAGCTCATATGCATTTTCGCCAAACTTTCTCAGGACTTTGCATGGCCCGATCTTCTTCGTCTTGAGCTTGTTATACGTTCCCCTTGGGAACCTTTCCTTCCTCAAGTGTGCCAAAACTAGGTCCCCAACTTCAAACTGAAGTTGTCTTTTCCTCTGATCGGCTCTGCTCTTATATTCTTGATTCGCCTTCTGCAGTCACTGCTTCACCTGACTGTGAAGTTCTTGCATTGCCTCAGTGAATTCCTCAGCTCTCGCGCTGCTAGTTTCAGCATGTTCTGACTCCCTGAGTTCAGAAACTCCTCTCGGCTGTGTCCCATACAAAATTTGGAATGGGCTTCTTCCTTTACTCTGATTCACCGAATTGTTGTATGCAAATTCTGCCTGTGGTAGGATTTGATCCCAACTGGTGTGATTCTCCACCACCAGACTTCTCAATAGATCCCCTAAGCTTCTGTTGACTACTTTGGTCTGCCCATTTGTCTGTGGATGGTAAGAAGAACTGAATGCCAAGTCAGTCCCCAACTTCTTCCATAGCGTTCTCTAGAAATGACCTATGAAATTTGTATCCCTGTCCGAGACTATGCTTCTCGGCAATCCATGCAATCGCACAATCTCTTTGAAAAACAAGTTGGTGATATGTGTCGCATCACTGGTCTTATGACATGGAATAAAATGTGCCATCTTCGAGAACCTATCCACCACCACAAAGATGGAATCAACTCCTCGCTGCGTCCTTGGTAAACCCAACACAAAGTCCATGCTAATGGCTTCCCATGGCCTCTCGGGTATGGGAAATGGCTGATAGAACCCTGTGTTCTGCTTTCAGCCTTTCGCATGTTGACATATCCGACACCTGTCAACAAATCGCTTTACATCTACTCGCATGCCTGGCCAATAATATGATTCGCTCAGCTTGGCAAATGTCTTGTCATGTCCAAAATGACCTGCTAAGCCTCCGTTGTGTTTTTCCTTCACCAAATTCTCTCTCATAGAGCAATTTGGAATGCACAGTTGATTGCCCCGAAACAAAAATCCATCCTGGATCATGAAATCAATCCACGGAGTCTGATTCCTGAGAACTGGATTCTCGGCTACCTCGTATGCCTCTTTGAAGTCTGCATCACCTGCATACATGTCTTTCAAGTTTTCAAAACCCAAGGTTTTGACCTTGAATTCCTGCAGCAATAAAATTTTTATGCTCAAGGCATCAGCCACCTTGTTAGCAGTTCCCGAAATGTACTTTATCACAAATGTGAAATTCTGCATGTACTCTACCCATTTCGCATGCTTCTGGTTCAACTTCTCCTGTTCACTCACGAACTACAATGCGTGATTATCGCTGTACAAAACGAATTCCTTGGGTATAAAGTAATGCCTCCACTTCTTCAATGCCTGTATGATGGCATAGAACTCTTTATCATACGTGGAGTATTTCAGCTTCGCATCATCCAATTTCTCTCTATAGTATGCCACAGGTCTGTCATCCTGACTCAAGACTCCCCCAACAGCATACCCACTGGCATCACACTTCACTTGGAAGGTTTTCTGAAAATATGGCAACACTAACACTGGTTGCTCAGTTATCTTTTGCTTCAACAAATTGAAGCTCCTTTCGGCCTCCTCTGTCCAATGGAAAACCTTATGACGCTTCTTCACAGTGTCCATCATTGCTGCACTGATTCCACTAAAATTCTGAATGAATTTCCTGTAGAAACTAGTGAGTCCATGAAAGCTCCTTACCTCAAAAACATTCCTCGATGATGGCCAATTCCTGATCACATTCACCTTCTCAGGATCCATCTTCAATTCATTTGCCGAGATTACAAAACCTAAATAAATGAGTTCTGTCTGCATGAAGGAACACTTCTTCAAATTGATCAGCAGCTTCTCCTGCTGCAGTCTTCTCATCACAATGGCCAAATGCCTCAAGTGTTCTTCCCTGGTTTTACTGAAGATCAGTATATCGTCCAGGTATACAACCACAAATTTGCCAATGAATTCCTACAGGACTTCATTCATTAGCCTCATAAAAGTGCTCGGTGCGTTTGTTAACCCAAATGGCATGACCAACCATTCGTACAAACCCTCGTTTGTTTTGAATGCGGTCTTCCACTCATCTCCCTCTCTCATACAGATCTGATGATATCCTCTCTTGAGATCAATCTTTGAAAAATAATTTGCCCCGCTCAGGCAATCCATCAATTCATCCATTCTCGGCAGTGGAAACCTGTACCTGATGGTGATCTTATTAATCGCCCTGGAGTCTGTACACATCCTCCAGCATCCATCCTTCTTTGGACTCAGTACCGTCGGAACAACACACGGACTAAGACTTTCTCTGACCAGTCCTTTCTCCTGCAGATCCTGCACCTGCCTCTTGACCTCCTCATTCTCCTGAGGTGTCAACCTGTATGCTACCTTATTTGGCAAACTTGCTCCGGGCATGAGGTCAATGTGGTGACTCACACTCTGCATCAGTGGCAACGAACAAGGTATTTCGTCCACGATGATATCAGTGAACTCTCATAGCAGTTCCTGAATTTCTTCCGGCAAGTCACCCACTCTTGTGCTTGTCAGGACAATTCTAGGCTTCCTGACAACAAAGAATTGTGGATCCTCATCCTTTTCCAACTCTGTGAGAAGTTCCTTCCCACTCATGAGAAGTATCGTGTTGGTTACTTTCGGCTCCACCTTCTTATCCTTCATCGGTAGCAACATGTGTGTTTTCCCATCCTTCTCCAAGGTGTATATGTTCATTCTCCCATCATGAACAACATTTCTATCAAACTGCCATGGTCTTCCCAATAAAACATGATAGACATCCATGGGAATGACATCACACAGAATTTCATCCCTATATTCACCCATTTTAAATTCAACCAAGCACTGTCTCGTAACACATACCTGGTGTCCTTTCTGGAGCCATGTCACTTTGTATGGACTTGGGTGTCTGTGCGTCTTCAGCTCCAGCTTCTCCACCATCTCAGTCGAAACGAGATTATCTGTGCTCCCACTGTCCACTATGACCTTGCATTTCCAGCCCTTGGTCTTGCACGTGGTCCGGAATAGTCTGCATCTCTGGGCTGTGTCCACCTCTTTCTCAGGTTTCAACAGGACCTTATGCACTATCAGTGACTTCCCACTTCCATTGTCTTCATCCTCCACATCACGCCTCTGTGCCTCAGCGACGTGAGCTTTTCGTTTGTCCATCTTCCTGTCTGGACAGTCCATGGCTTTATGACCGTCTTTACCACACGTGAAACATGTGATCACTCCTCCTTGCCCTCTTCCTCTACCTCGGCTACGAGGCATTACGTCAGCGTCAGCATACCCTCCTTGCTGATCATCTTGCTGTCTCCTCGACTCAGCATATTGCTGCCTCTGCTGTGAGGTTCCTCCTCTTTCATATTTTCCCTGAGGCTTCTTCCAATCCTCCTTGGGCTTTTGAGTTCATTCTTAGGCAGCAGCTTTGCCTCTGGGCTGACTTCTGCCTCGCCCTCGCTATCCCTGCTTGCGGTTCAGCTTTTCCTCAGCTTTCAGAGCCATCTGGTATGCATCCTCAACTATCCGGATGGTAACCATGCTCAACTCATCCTGAATGTCATACCTCAACCCATTCAGGTATCTTTCCACTTTTTCGTCATCACTTTCCCGATGACCAGCTCGAATGTTGAGCCTTTAAAATTCCTCGGTGTACTCCTTCACCGTCATCATCTTCTGTCTCAGGTTCTGCATGCGCCTGAACAGTGTGATCTGGTAATCCCTCGGAATGAACTTCGCCTTCATCTTGGCGATCATCTGATTCCAACTTTTGATCTTCTGTTTACCTTTGGAATGCATGTTTGCCTGCAGCTCGTCCCACCATAAGGCTGCATGTCCCTTCAGTTTCGTGACGGCATGCCTTACCTTCTTGTCCTCTTCGATATCTTCATAATCGAAGTAGGTGTCGAGTACTCGGATCCAATCCAACAACTCCTCTTCATTTAGACTTCCCTCATACACGCGAATGTCCATTTTAGTCTTCGAGCTCATTCTGGCGATGGCTCTGATCAACCACTCGGTTGAAGAATCTTCTGCTAAGACATCCCCTTCATCATGTCCAGCTTCCTCCTCCACCTCGGAATCGTTGAACTCTGTTGTACCTGCTCCGCGCCTCTGGGTGGTCTCCATCTCTTCGAGTCTCACCCTGATATTTCGTATTTGACGCTCCATCTCTGGATTCCCCGCCGGCCTGCCTCTTCCTCGGGCATCCCTATCCTCACGATCAGGTGACTGCCTCTCTCTCCTGGGCGGCATGGTGAATCTCTTTTCTCTCTACTACCTGAACAAAGAGAACACTTCTCCAAATCTCTGATACCACTTTGGTGCAACCTGCCTTGACGGCACCGATCTCTCTCACCAGGACCTTCAACAATGCGTTCTGAAGAGTTAACAACTCTTCGAACTCCTTTACCCACAGTACTCTTCTCGACGATCTCCCTTTAGCCAGTCGGGAAATCGGGTTTCGCCAAAATTAAAATAACGGCTAAAGAAATCAAAGAGGCTTATGAAGAAGATTTTCACTCACTTAATAAAGAGTCATTAGGCCTTGGAAAAGAGGATAATTCTGAAATACTGGGACAAATCGACATAGTAAAACATCAACTTGATATCAAAGAGATCTTAAAAGAATCTCAGGTTTAACTTTCACAGCTAAAACAAGTTGACATCACTCAGATAGATGGATAGCTAGTAAAGCCTAATCTACAGTTAGAGTCAATGACTTCAGAAGACAAAAGAATGGAAGATAGACTACCACAATTAGAAAATAATTTGTATATTTTTTAGGAAAAAGACATGACAGAACCCTTTAGACTAATGGCACAATTTGTAGGAAGGTTTGTCGAATGTATTGAGCGAGGAAACGGGAGTACCTCAAAGAATCAATGAGGTAATATATATACATCTCGTTATTAGATATTATCTATGTATGAACTAGAAAATAGGAAAGGAGAACGCCTCTACTGGCATGAGTAATAGATAGAGGAGAACTAAGTGAAGTGTTCCAAGTTTTTCATCTTGTAACCATTTCTTTTTAGAAATAATGAGAATTCCAACCACCCAGGGTTGAAATTTTTTTGTATAAATACATACTCAAAAGAATGAAAAAGGGTTGGTTTTGGATGTATGTAATTGAGAAAACTCTCCTTATTGAGGATTAATACAGGTACAGACCATAGATTCCACATTTCGTCCAGTTTGAGTTATGTGTTCTTTTATTTTTCCACATCTCAACATCTTTTTATATATTTCCTTGATGACTGCATGATCACAATTTAGTACAACATCTATTGTGATTACGTTTCATTTAATTATCTGATAACAATTAGTTTTTCCTCTGTATTTACTGTTAGTAAATACAAGACCTATGAGTTAATTAGATTGTTATATTTTATGCTTCATTTAAGGTTATATGATCTATTTTCTTGTTCTGTAACTGATGCCTTTCTTTGTCTAACAACTTTATGTTTTTCTCTCATTACATTCAATACTTTTCATTTTAACTCAAAAACGAAAGATGGCCTCTGAGATGTTATACTGTTAATTAAATTTAAGGAATTTTTCTCACATAACTGAGGTAGAAAATGAAAACATTAAAACCTTCCTTATTTATTGATGCCTAACATTATGCTTCGATCCTTAAGTATATTTTTGGCACAATTGTCGGGGACAGAGAAATGAAGTTATTTTTCCCTAGGAGAACGACATTGATAAGTTGCTCTCTTTGATAGTGAATAAAGATTGAATACATTATAAGGCTAATTTTGTATCTTTCACTTGGCAACTCCACAACTAATAAACTGGCATTTAGTCGAAAGAATACCAGAAAGAATCCAGACGATAAGAAAAATTCACTTGTATCTGAACCTGTAATACTTTTGAAACCAAGGGGATACCTTAAACAAACTACTGCATCAGCAAGTAAGGTTTATCAACCCAATTATAATACTAAGGTTTTACTTGAGCTGTTAACTTTGCAAGAAGGTCCCACAAAACTCTATTTTAGAGAAACATCTACTGATAGAATCGAGGCCGAAACCCTAAAACCCGAGTTGGTTTCATCCGAGATTAAAGTTGAGACCATTCCAACTGTCTCCTTTACCAATAAAGGTAAAACATCCATATCAGTACCCGCTTCAATTGACATTTCGTCAATTACCAAAGTCAATATTCCAACCTCTTGAAGTTTTGAGGAATATATCTTATACCCAGACTCGACTCCTATTGGTTCTTCTGCATATACATCCTGTAAATATGAAGAAACCAATCCTCCTTTCCCCATTCCCTCTTTTTCAGATTTCCTGTCTCCTAACGGTCAGTTTCCTGAAACTTTTCCGCTTCATCCAAATGCAACCAAAAGGTCACTACACCTCTTTGAAAATCTTCAATATAATCTCCAATTTTCATCCCCTAGATTATCAATGGCTGGTGCTGGAGGCGGTGGTGGAGGTATATGAGGACATGGTGCTAGAGGAGGAGGAAGAGGTGGTCAAGGACCACCTCCACCTCCTATATTTTTTTCTAAAGTAGCTTCTAGGTATTCTCTTTTGGTCCTCCCAGTTCCCCTCCATGATTTACCGGAAAACTATATGAAAAAACTGCCAAAGTTCATTAGAGAGGGAGACTTAACCGCGACTGAGAACATTATTTCTTCAATCAATTCATTGATATCATTGGCCTTGAGAACAAGGATGTGTATTCAAGACCACTAGCTCAAAAATTTGAAGGACAAGAGAGAACCTGGTTCCGAGGACTACCGACAGATTCTATAGGATCATATGACGAGTTAGAAAGTGTCTTTCTCAGACAATGGCGAGAGAGAAAATATCACCTTTATTATCTAACCGAGTTTGGAGCTTTAATAAAGAAAAATTCAGAAACAGTTTTTGAATTCACTCAAAGGTTTAATAAATTATATAACAAAATCCCTGCTGAGGTTAAACCCTCCCAACCTGCAGCAAAGGTAACTTTTGTCGAGGCTTTTGAGCCTGATTTTTCTTTATTTTTGAGGGAAAGGAGATCTGTCGACCTCACTAAAATGAAGAACGATGTTGTAGAAATTGAGTCAAATATGATGGCATTGGGGAAGTTAAAAGCTAAATTTGAAATGGGAAATAAAGAAATCATACGATACAAAGAACAAGCAAGACCCTTCGGATCTAGGAGGTCCTCAGAAGATAAGATGGATGACATGGAAAAATAATCAAAGAATTATCAAATAAAATCTCGAAAATGGAATTGGACCAATCTAAGAATGATCAGTTCCCTACAAAATATTTCAAAAGAAATCCTAACCCTCAAATGCCACAAAGACAAATCAAGAATGAAGATCAAAAAATGTAATCCCCCTTTAAGAACGAAAATTTTATA
>JASDQU010099927.1:139594-169088 GCA_032191745.1 Picea mariana
AGAACGATGTTGTAGAAATTGAGTCAAATATGATGGCATTGGGGAAGTTAAAAGCTAAATTTGAAATGGGAAATAAAGAAATCATACGATACAAAGAACAAGCAAGACCCTTCGGATCTAGGAGGTCCTCAGAAGATAAGATGGATGACATGGAAAAATAATCAAAGAATTATCAAATAAAATCTCGAAAATGGAATTGGACCAATCTAAGAATGATCAGTTCCCTACAAAATATTTCAAAAGAAATCCTAACCCTCAAATGCCACAAAGACAAATCAAGAATGAAGATCAAAAAATGTAATCCCCCTTTAAGAACGAAAATTTTATAAGAGGAGAGGACATGCGAAACTTTGAGGAGTTAGAGGAAGATATGGATAATTTTGACGATGATTGTCAATAACCTTATTTGACAAGTCAAGATTATGAAAAGTCTCTAAACATAGAATATTAGTCTAATAACGATGAGAGCGTAAATGTTAAAGAAGATTCTTCTTATCAAGGAGTCGTCGATAATATAATGGCCAAGCTCCAGCAGAAGTATAATCTAAGGCCAAGAGATAGAAATATCACAATTGCCCAACCAAAGAAAATCTTGTCGAAAAGTAAAACAAATGAAACAGCTCAACTAGCAGTTGAAACTCAGTCTACCAAAACAAAAGCAATTGAAACACAGACTGTCGAGACAAAAACAGCTGAAACAAAAGCATCACAAACTAATAAGTCAGAATAAAGGGATATAGAAACCCAAACCAGAGAAGTCGATAAGATAATGTGAAATTTTTGTCTAGAGAATGATATTAATAAGATCAATATCCATGTACCTCTCGTTGAGCTGGAAAAAAACCCTACATACAGAAAGAAAATTTCCAAAATGATAAACTTTTTGGATATTGAAAGTCAAGCCAACGTTATAAATTTAGAAGATGATAAACCAAATATAATTTTTGGTCCACATTTTGAAGGTACCATAGATACTGTCGCTCCTTTCTACATTACACTAACTGTGCATGATCATCTGCTCCATAATTGCATGTTGGATTTTGGAGCTTCCCACAATGTAATGCCGAGACCTATTATGGATAGACTTGGTCTTGAAATTACTCGAGCATATGGAGATTTGTATTCCTTTGATTCGAGAAAAGTTAAATGTTTGGGTATGATTAAATATTTAGTGGTTAATCTTACACAAATTCCTGTAAAAAATGTTTGGATGGATGTGGTTGTTGTTGATATACCTCCAAAGTATGGCATGTTGTTATCCAGGTCCTGGGGCTCCAAACATGGAGGATCCCTCCAACTCGACATGACATACGCTACAATCCCGATCTTCGGAAAATAGTTCACCCACCTGTACAGAGAAATAAGGCTGGCATTTACACTAAGTGATCCACTAAATCCTAATAATTACCCTGTTTATGTCATAGATCAGGATTTAGGAAACTTTATTTTATCAATTGATGATGATTTAGATGAATGTATAGAATAAAATTGTACATAAAAAAGAAAAAATACAAAAGACAAATAAAGATGTAAATAGTACTACAGTTTGGAAAATGTATTTCGATGGTGCTTCGTCATGTGAATGGGAAGGAGCTAGTGTGTTGTTTGTGACACCTAAAGATGATTTTATTATCCCTTTCTCTTACAGGTTACAATGGGACATTGATTACACCAATAATGTATTCGAGTATGAAGCCTCGGTCTTAGGATTAGAGGTTGCCAAGAAGTTGAAAATTAAAAACTTGGAAGTCTATGGTGATGCAGAATTAATTATAAAACAGATAAATCATCAGTACTAGGATAAACACCCAAGGTTGAGGTCTTATAGAAATTGTGCCTGGGATTTGATTGAAATGTTTTTCTCATCGTTTAATGTTCACTACATCCCCAAAATAGAAAATCAACGAGCAGATTCATTGGCCAAAGAAGCCTCAACATTTGTACCTCCTATGGTCTTCAAACTGAAATATCATATATATATATGATGCATATACCCTCAATACCAATGAATATACAACACTGGTAGGTTTTCTAAGATGATGAGCAAATCAGACAATTCCTAGAAATGATGGACGACTTTGTTGAAACACATATTGACCAAGAAAATCAGAATGACCCTACTTGGATTATGCAGGAAGGAGAAGATCCTCTAGAGTTTCGAGATAAGATCGCTAATCACTGCATGGTGATACTAAAAAATAATCAGATCCATAAAGGTTTGATTCCCTTGGAGAGATTATTTGATCATGACGATATTCCCTTGAAGTCTACGTTATAGCCTCAGCTTGAAGAGGTTGAATATTGTTATATAGGCACCAAGGAAACTTCGAGGCTCGTTAAAATATCTAAATACCTTCCCCCTGAAATAAAAATAAAATATGTTGAGCTTATCAAGTAGTACAAGGATTTCTTTTCATGGTCCTATGATGAATTAAAAACTTATTATACCACCGTAATCGAGCATAAAATTCCTCTAAAGAAAGGTGTTAAACCTTTGAGGTAGAAGCTTAAACATATAAATCCTATATTATTGCATGTGATAAAGAAAGAGGTAAAAAACACTTGGATGCTAATATCACTGTCCCACTCATATACTCTTAATGGGTAGATAATTTAGTTCCAGGCAAGAAGAAAAATGGTTAAATTAGATTGTGCGTTGATTTCATAAATTTAAACAAATCATCTCTCAAAGATAATTATCCATTACCTAAAATGGATCACATATTGGAAAAAGTGGTCAGAGAAGATAGAATTTCCATGATTGATGTCTTTTCAGGATAAAATCAAATTGCAGTACATGAGGATGATAAAGAGAAAACCACATTCACCACCCCATGGGGTACCTTTACGTATGATAAAATGCCTTTTGGTTTGATGAATAGAGGAGCCACTTTCCAAAGCTATGGAAATCTCCTTTGTTGATGAAAGAGATAAGTTTGGTGTCATTTATCTTGATGATCTAACCATGTTTTCTAAATCTGATGCAGAGCACCTAGTACACCTCAAGCAGACGTTTGAAAAATGTCAAAAATTCAGTTTGTCTCTGAATCCCAAGAAATCTCATTTTGCAATGTAGGAAGGTAAACTCTTGGGCCACATAGTATCTAAGGATGGAATTAAAATCGATCTGAAAATATTTGAAGCTATATATACTATAAATATTCCTAGGAATAGAAAGTAAATACAATGATTTTTAGGAAAAAATACTTTTTTAAGAAGATTCATCTCAAACTTCGATGAAATTGTAAAATTGATTACAGATATTGTCAAAAAGGACAACCAGGTCAAGTGGACAATTGAATCCAAATCGTCATTCAAACGTATCAAGAGGGTTATAGGTGAAGCACCGGTACTGGAAAGCCCAGATTATATGAAATAATTCATGATTTTCTCATTCGCATCTGAACACACAATAGAGACAGTACTTCTACAGAAGAACAAAGAAGGGTTCGAACAACCAATAACATTCTTGACTAAAATCCTTAGAGACGCAGAGTTGAGATATGATATACTTTAAAAATAGGCATATGCAATGGTGAAGGCCCTAAAATATTTCAGGACCTATGTACTACACTCTAAGATAATTTCATATGTACCCACCAGTTTTGTTAAAGATATATTGGTTCAACCCAATAGCGACAGAAGGAGGGGCCGACAGATTGCTAAAATTCAAGAATTTGATCTCAAGGTGAAACCCACGAAGCTCATCAAAGGACAGGGTTTGGATAAGCTACTAGACGAATCAAATTTCAGAGCGCTTGGAATAAATAATTTGCAAGCTAATGAAGAAATTCCAAATATAGAATAATTTGACGATCAAATACCTAGAATTCAAATCCAGGAGAAGTTTTCTTCTTCATCTTGGTATAAAGACATAGTCTCTTACCTTCTAACTCTGCAATGCCCAAGTGAAATGACTTCTTCCAAAGATAGAACGTTGAAGTTACACACAGTAAAATATTGCATCATGGATAGCCAATTTTATTGGAAGGATCCTCTGGGATTTTACTAAGTTGTTTAGTAGAATCTGAAACAAAGAAAGTTATAAATGAGTTTCTTGAAGGAGTGTGTGGAGGACATCACGCATGGAGAGAAATTACCTACAAAATATTAAGATATGGATATTATTGGCCGAAATTATTCATTGACGTGAATGCTAAAGTTTAAGCATGTAACCCCTGTCAATTATTTGGGGGCAAGCAACAGATTCTTGCACTACCTTTGGTTCCAATTAAAATGAAAGCTCTATTTCAGCAATGGGATTTGTATTTCATCGACAAAATACATTCACAATCAAGTGCACAACATAAGTGGATTCTAACTGCTACCGACTATTTTACTAAATGGGTAGAAGCCATTCCTATGCGAAATGCAACAGACGCAGTGGTAATCAGTTTCTTGGAAGAAAACATTTTATCTATATTTGGATGTCCCCGGAATATAGTTACTGATAATGCTCAAGATTTTAAATCCATGGCCATGATAAGTTTTTTTCAAAAGTACAAAATTTTAATAGGATATTTTACGACCTACTATCTGCAGGGAAATGGATTATCCGAGTCCTCTAACAAGAGCTTGATAACCGTAAATAAAAAAGTGATGACCGAAAATAGGAAAGTATGGCATGGACATTTGAAATATGATTTATGGGCTAACAAAGTAGGCACTAAAAGATCAATCCGAATTTCCTTGTTTTAGATGGTGTATGGTATTGATGTTGTTCTACCCATAAATCTTGCACTTCCTGTAATGAAAATCTGGCAAGACTCAAAAGAAGAGCCGAATGACATCATCAAAAGAATAAATCAATTGATTGAAATTCAACAAAATAGCGCTGAAGTAGATGAGAAATTACAGAAATATCAAGACAACATGAAAGCTCTGTTTGACCATAAACCTAAAGATAGGAAATTTCTCCCTGATGACTTGGTTTTAAAGTGGGAGGCCAGGAAAGAAGATGCGAGGAAGCACGGTAAGTTTGACTAGATCTGGTGTGGACCATACAAAATTATAGATTCTAAAGGAAAGAATGCATTTTTGTTAGAAAATCTTGACAGAAAGACTCTTAATGCCCCTATCAACAGGCGTTACCTCAATCATTTCATGCAGTAATACAATTCCAAACTCTCATTGTACATATCGGTTTGGTTTTCACAATTTTTGTTTACAATTTCAGTTTCTTTGGTAAGTTTTTATTTTCACTACAAATAGAAATAGGTTGGTTGATTTCATAAAAAAATAAATAAAAAAATAAATAATTAAAAAATTAAAAAAAATGAGTAACAGTAGGGTTTTAATCTACAAAAATTCCTGACAGTTCTCATGTTCATTTCATTGAATGATATTAGCTGACAACCGAGAGATAATCTATAATTGAAACTGATACCTGCATTGAATTTCTCTCGAAACAGGTGATAAACTAATAGTTTATTTGGCTAAAAATATAAGAGTAAATCTAAGATATGAGCTTCTGACTTGTTTAAATTTTCAAAGAAAAATCAATTAGTATGAAAAAAGTCTCATATGTATGAATATCATCACCTAATCTATAACCAAGGGAATATAAAAATTATGTTTTAATTATCAAGAGTTTTTCTCTGGATAAAAAAATAAAAATAAAATAAAATAAGAAGACCTTAAAGAAAAAGTTTTGAGAATCAATTAAAAAGTTTGCATAAGAGTGACCTTACTAACAACAGAACACCTGGATCCTTATGCCATTTTTTTTTTATTCTTGAATTCTTTTTCATGAAATTCTGACATTTCTTCCTGTTTGAAAAAAAGGAAAAAGAACTTCACTTTAATTCTAAAAACTTAAAAACAAATCTTCAACATGAGAATAGGCAAAAACTCCTAATGATATTCCTGGCTTTAACTGAAATACAAAGTATGTTTGGTCTAATCCTAACTACTTTATCCTTTATATCATATTTAAATTGATTAGTTTCGCTCGAGGAAAGTCCTTGGAAAATAAAATTCTTCATGAAAACTTCCCAATAAGTGAAGATGTTTTGGAAGTCAGAAGAGGATTAGTCTAGATCAAAGTGAGTTAACATACCTCTGTTGCTAAAATATAAATAGATATCATCCCTAGTATATTTTATTATATACAAATTGATTGCCCTCGCTTCATGTTTTTAAATATAAGACAGATGGTGAAAGGAAATTCATAAAATGATTGCCCCCATCTAGTCCAAAAAGAGATGATGAAAATAAATTCATTAAATGATTGCCCTCATCTCAACATTTAAATGCAAAGTTACTAATTGAAGTGGTGAAAGGAAATTCAATATGGGAATTAGAGAACTTCACAGGGGTATTGAACAGGCTCACTGGTAGTGAAGCAATGTCTATGATATCTACAAGGTTGTTATACATGTATTATAATGTACTCTGGCAACTAGTTTTTCTTCAGACTAGATCTACATTCTAAGCCAACACGGGACTCCCTGTTGAAACCTGTTTAACACATTAAAATTATTTTTCCTTGATGCAAATAAAATAGAACAAAGTCTAATAGATTGGTTAAGGTTGTTTTGATTATCTCAATCAATTCTAAAATCAGTTTTAAGAAAAGGAAGCAATTTAAGCCTAAATTCAAGATTGATGAATGATTCAGTTTTGAAAGTTTTCGGAGATATAGATGAAGTCTCAAGTCCTTCTATTTTTTATTTCAGGATGTGTTTCATGAAACTCCAATAATGACTCCATTTACTGAATAAAGGCACTTGGTCTACTATTCTTCTCGTCCCTCAAGGAGATGAGATCCCTAGATGGAGCCTATGTTAAAACATATATATTTTTCTAAACTTCAGACTTAAATAAGTTTCATTCTTGTTTAAATAAGGACAAACACGCAATTGGATACCACCATTGATAAAGTCTTCGATTAATCCAACGATCTAAAATCCTTAAAGGTTATGGAGCCGCCCATTCATTAAAAAGTCAAATCGCTAAAGAAAGCCTTTAAAATGTCAGGTTTTGAGATTTCGCAATACTAACAGTCACACATATAAAGAACCCCAAAGTCCCAATTTACAAAGTAGTGAAACTAGCTTAAGTTAAACCGGGTTAATGAAATGACTACAAATTATTAATGACAATTATACCTTATCATAACTTCACATTTCAGAAATCCTACCTCAAACGACAAATTAAAGTCCCGATATCTAAAGTCGTGAAACCATTAATTAATCGTGATTATTTAAAGAAGTTAAACATGATTACTATTATTAATCAATCATGATTTTGCAAATCGGGGATCATAGCTTGAACTGAAATAAGATAACCCAGGACCCAAAACCTCGAAATAGATTAAGGTTAAACATAATTAATTAACAATATAAACTCGATTTATTAAAAAAATTAAAACATTCTTATCTAACCTTTGAGTTTATGTCGTTTTTACGATACAGTTGATTTCAATTTTTTTTTATACTTTTCTGATCATGAAATATTGACTATTAATGACATTAAATGACCATCTTGGGGAAATGATCTCGAATAAGATCTTCCTTTAACGCAAAAATTGTTTTATTAAAATAATTAAATGCATTGTCAGTGAAGGTATATGAAAATCGATGCGTTTAAGGCAAGAAAGTTTTTTCATTTTTAATTACATTTGCATTTTGGTAGAACTTGCTTAGCAAGACACTTAGTCTTGTGCATTTTTTGTGACAAATAACAAGTTTTTGAGAACTTCTAGCATGCCACCACAAAAAGTAATTAAAACAACTGGTGAAAGTTCAGGCCAGAGCTCAGAGGTTTTCTCCGACACCTCACCCAAAAGCATAGACACAGTTAAAACCTGGATGCATGTATTCAACATCCTATAGTACGAACTAGTAAACTGCCCGGATGATTCAAGAGACAACGAAAATGAAGACTTATCTATCAAATACAGGATAATTTCTCATTCAAAGCTACATAAGGTAGAAACAAGGTCGCAGCTTTTACCCTACAATGATATGATTGTATGGGAACTGGATCATGTGGATATCCCAACCATAACCATAACGACAATGGAAGGACTTGGTTTTGGTGGTATTATCCAAGGATTCTTGCGTTTTTTCAGCGCCATGTCACTCGTTCATAACCTTGGACAGGTATTTTCTTCACCCAACATATATGATAGGTAACCAATCCATCATGCACACTTGCATCATCCTATGACTGCAAATCATGTGCCTTAGGTATGAACCCATTTAATGGCAACACGAAACCTTCTAACTGCAACTAGAAGTGTCATTATCGAATGGTAGAGACTTACCAAACATGGGTATCCTAGTTATATCCCCTGCTCCATTCGGTGCCCATGCAGAGATTTTTGTCCGTAGGATCCAAAGTCCCTTATAGATAATACATGACTTTATGTTTGAACCTCATTTATTACTCATAAACATGTTTACCTATACCTAGAGGACTCCCAACAAGTCTAATTTAAGATCTTTTCTAACTCTCTCAAAAAGAGAAAAGATAGTAGAGTGAACTTGTCTCTTTCACACTCGTAAATTGGATTAGAACGGACATTTGTTTGGTGCAAGTTTACCCATTTTTCAAACCAAGTAGAATAATATTACCAAAAAGGACATATTTTGGCATTAAGTTGTAATTTCATCTCATTCTCTTGCTTTCATTATTGATCCTATTGTCAGTTCTCGTTTTTGTATTATAATCCTATCACCTCAGCAATTTGCATCATCAGCTAAGCATAGCCTTATTTATATTGTTTGTATCTTAACACCCTATACACAAGAGGAAACATTCCCCAGAGTGTCCATCTCTTACATGAACCTCCTTGCATTGAGCATAGGTATGTTCCACCGCTAGAACTAGTTGCTTACTTGCGACAACTAACAACACTAAAAAAGGTTGAGTGTATCGGAAATGGCCTCCAAGGCTTGCTTCCTCAATGGATTCCCTGCATAAAAATGGGTTAAGCTTCCAAAATATTCAACATTTTGTTGTTTCTAAAACTCCTTATGCTATCAAAATCCTCTGGTTTTTATAGATCTTGAGTTGGGGTCCTCCTCCCAACTTCACCCCAAATATCTGGCCTCAAAAAGGACTTCAGATCCCCCAAAAATGGTCAAAATCCAATAAAATCGGGTTGAAAATCAAATTGAACCAAATAATATAGTTTCAAAAACCACAAATTGGAAAAATGCACCTGAGCCCCCTTTCTTAAGGCCCCTAATCATATGGAGTGTCGATGTGGATAGGAGTTAGGCGCATGCTCCCTAGTCCCTGACCCATTGTCGTTTGGAAGGAATGCGGTCTCGGGCTGGTCAAACATTTGTGCCCCGCCTGAACTGGCTCATGGTCTAGCTCTTGGTCAGTCGGGCTAGCCCCCCGTCAACCAGGGCTTATCCCAAAATGTCTGCTCCACTTCAAAACAAAAGGAAAATGTGAGATATTTTGTTAAGCCTCATCGTGTAGCTCGTCTGGTCATGTCCTTAGTGGTTAGTATGTTTCCGATGCTAAAGGTATCAAGTTCAAATCCATCGGGGTGTAAACAAAAATTTTGACCACGCCTTATTCGCCTCATCCAGGATGACACATGGAACCATGTGATTGGTCCATGTGTCACCTATGGATTGGACCATACCAATCAGTCAACACACAATCATCCTGCACAGTCATATTTCCTAGTCATTTGCCCAGTCAGTTGCACAGTTAGCATGTATGCCACATGTCAACCTGTCATCCTACCACGTCATTGTTATACCTACCATGTGTCATGCTTCCAATGGTGCCATGTCACATCCGTACAACCACATGACATGCCTAGATACTATCACCTTTTTCCACATCAATGTTCGTACAACCACATGTCACTTTTGTACAGTGCCACGTGTCAAAAATTTATAGGTGAAACTCAACCCTAAAAATGTCAAAAATGAGTGACATGTGTCACCTTCTTGTGCTGCCACGTGTCCCTACTTACATCATCAAGATGTCACCTGACACATCATATTGAGGTACTACTAACGTCAGCAGTATGACCTGTTGACTTTGACTTTTTTTGCCTATCTGGGAAATCGATCAAAACGAGATAAATTTCGCATATGGTGTTCATTTTTGGAAAAAACATATGGCCAGAATCGACATGATGAGACCAACACAATGGTGCTGGTTTCATCCAATTCCAGGGACTTTTATTTTTAATCCTTTCTGGATCCATTTGGATCACATATAACATTGATCTTGTGAACTTCCACCAAGAGGACCCAAAAATGTGTTTAGGGGGATTATTGAGACCTTATATTCAACGATTTAAAATAATAATTTGGGATCCTTAGAGGGTTTATTTTCTTCTTCAAGGTCCCTTTTGATAGATTTTTATTTACCTATTGAATTTATTTTAGATATTTTTCTTGAGAAATATGTCAAGCATGTTTTCTTCAAATTATCGATGGTTAAGGTCCCTAATAATGTCTATATATGTTACACATGAAAATTCCTCACTTCGACAGTGTCGCAAGTGTCGCACGCTCATCATTGCAAGTGTCTTAAGTGTCGCAAGTATTGCACTTTTATTTTCACAAGTGTCATAAGTGTCACATTCACTTTTCCTAAGTGTTGCATCTAGAAAAAAACCATGAAACACTTGCTACAATCCCTAAAACATGTTATAATAAGAAGCCCCATCATCTGACAATCATAAAAGGAATTTTGCTTAGAAAATTACTCATCTTGGTGACTTTTTGGAATATTGATGCTCCCCTGCTCATACATAGGGAGTTCTAGCACTTATTTTCCATCTCAGGGAGATCATTACAGTGCTATGTTGTCCACTCTAAGGGAACACTGAGATGGTTGAGGGAATCTTGGAGGAAATCCCACATTCCTCTAAAGACAACTATGGATGGATTGGGTTGGTTTGGCTTGAATCTGACTCCAGTGTTGCATCTAAGGAAGATATCACAACTATTGGAGAAATATACTCAACTAATTCCAAATATTCTCAAGGTGGTTGAGCCTCTCAAAGCTTAGAAATGGAGGAATTTCCATGGTAAAAAGGAGGAGAAATCAACAAAGCATTGTTATTTTGATTGTGGATCTTTTGAGCAAGGGTTGGACGAGTAGGAATTCGAGAGGTTGATGCAACATCATCTAAATATTGTAGGTTTACTTTTGAAGTTCACATTAATTGGCGTATTTCCTTCAAGTATGTGTTTACATGTGCTTGTGTATGGTTGTCTTAATCTACATAGATAAATTGATTTTGTCTAATCCATTAGAGTAGGATATAGTTATTTGTTTCTTGTTTTCTATTGCAGGTGTTGTTTGGAGCTTGTAGATTGGAGTAGCATGGAGAAACGTCGTAAACGAGCTACATGATACTTCCCCTCCTCTCTTTTTTGATGGAAAAAGTGAATCTATAGGAATGGTAGTGTCCAAATGTAATTTTTTGTCTTGGTAGAGGGGTATGTAATCCAAGGGAAAGCTCACTTGTCGATAGGGGAATATTTATGAAACAGAAATTGGAGATTCCACTGGGGAGTCAAATTTTAGTTGTTCTTCCCTTGGTTCATCCAGGACTTTTTCCTATCCTTAGATCCTACTTGTTGATTTGGTCTAAATTTTTCATCTCCCTTGTCTTTACTAGTTGTCTTACATAGCATCTTACTGAAATTTCCTGAGTTATTGAGCTTTTCTAAAAATTTCCTCAGAACTAGAACTCCCCTATAGTTCAATCTAGAGTGTTGTTTCTTTATCAAATCTCCCCCAGAGCCTTCTAAGAAGCATTGTAGTTCTCTGGTGTCTTGGTTACCATAGTGTTGATTTCCCCTTTCTAGGAAAATTTCAGGTTTCTTTCTTTCTTGGTCTAGTATTTGGATATTATTCTCTAACTCCGAGCTTCTTCTATCTGATATTGGCTCATGTTTGATTATAAACTTGTTTTCCTTCATGATTTTTAGTCTTTATTGAGTTTGAGTTTTCTTTCTTATTTGCAAAATCAATTTGGTTTATTTTTTCCACTCTTCTCGATTATATGATTGATTAGAGGAACTCACAGGAAAGATTATCTATCACAAGTCTATTGATTTCTTTGTCTTTGATATCTTACTCAAGTATTGAATACTATAACATATGAATTTTTTATTTCTTAGTTTTTTTGAATATTTGATTGAACAATTTGTTATTTTTTCTTCTTTCGGTCTCTTGTTTATTGTTGAGAGTATAATTGTTTGTATGATCTTTTTCTTCATACTATTTTCGATATTCATGGTGAATTTTTTTGTTATTAGTGAAAGAACGAAGCACTAGATGATAAATAGTTTTCATCTAAAATCAAACGAAGAAGGATTCATATGCATTGGTTTTGGATATTGAAAAGTTTTTCTTTGTGATAATTTGGAAATTATGTGAATTTTTGTTTGGGAACAAAATAGCATAAAATTTTTCATTTCTTTTGAGTGTTTGTTAGTGACAAAAAGAAAGAAAATCTTCTACTTTCTGTAACTAGAATTTCATTGAAAACAAAATTTTCATATAATTATTTTTACCTTCTTGTGGAGTCGAGTCTCAAACATCATCAATTTCACTACCATTAACCCTTGCATAATAGTCAGCCATGAAAATAATCTCGAATTAAAATAGAAGTAGAAAATTTTATTTTTGGACATATACACCAACAATAGACTAGGAATAGAGCTTTGGAATAGGCTGTGAGAATAACTCTCCAAAGAATTCAAGACAAAATCAGAGTCATGTGATAGGGAGAGAAAATACAAGCTTTGTATAAGAATAGATGGGATCCCCCTCTCGAACAGGGGTTAAACATGAGGTCCTATGTAGGAGAGCAATAGAGATTATCCCTCTGAGGCTTAACCAATCATATTATAATGATCATGTATGGGGGTTCTTCTTGAGAATCAACTATTTTTATTTGGTCTCATAGCTTTGTGAATTTTGTATTTGTTCGGGGTCCTCTGGAGCTTACCAATCCATTTTTCCTCAGTTCTCTTGAAGAATTTTGGACTTGATATCCTATCCATACGTTCGAACCCGATTATCGACTGTACCCACCTAGAGGCTAACTGTGATTTGGTATCATTACTAGCCATAATATTTAGGGTCCTCACATAGGGTGATGGTGAAGGAAATTCTTCATTATACCTGGATCAGACATTGGTCAAACTCACTTGAGATCCTTGGAGGGTATTCCATGTGTAAAACTATGAGGGAAATTGCACCAAGGTATAAGTATGTTAAGTAAGACACCAACATAACTGATCCACCCGCTCAATCCTATCTCCTTCTCAATTTTTTCATGCAATGTTGGCTTTCATCACCAACAAGTGCATTCATTGAGAGAAGTAATTCTTTTGCTTGTTGGTTTTCTAGATTATTTAGAAAATCTTGTTTGTTCACCCTAGTTGTCCTTAAAATTGGTATTGTGGATGATAAATGTCTTCGTATATCACATAGGATGCAATGGTTTCCTCCAGAAGGCTACGAACCCATACCTCCTAACTCACCTGAAGACACTTACTATAAAGAGGTTGAAAACTATTCAAACACTAGGAGTGTTACTACTCCTTTGATCAAAAATTTTGAGGGATCTATAGTTGTAGTTTAGGAAGTTCCTACCCCTCCTGCAAACCCATCTTTGAAAAACCCTCGCAATCCACTCATTCTCCGAGTAGAATCCTTAGGAAACATAGTAGTTAAAGATTATCCTAGGCTGCATTCAAGGCCATATGATCAACTTGATATGGAATTAGAGCAACCACATCAAATTGAATAATTTAATACCACTATTCTCTCTACTGAAATGGTAGATTCACAACAAACTCCTTTTCATCCTATATGGAGAACTCCATCAGTTCATGATCTTTATGAAAAAATTAATTTTAGCCGACAACTCTTTAACCCCCCACATACATATGTCACCCCCAGTGCAGATACAGGACCATTAGGTAAGTACACCGACCATCCTGTCGGACAAACAATCAATACTACTACCACTTCAAAAAATTTAATAAGTGAAAAAGGATTTTTTTTACCTATTCATTTGAAAATTACTGTGATGGTTACACCTACAATCTCTCTTCAAGAAAAATCCCCATACATGCCATAAAATATCTTTGGGACACCTTCACATCAAAGAATGGAAAACCATGTCATACAACAAAACCCGATTGCAGGAGAAGTGCTTACCCGGGAGGAATCCTCCATTAGTGAAAAAATCCCGACTAGGGGGTAACCCTCATTCAGTGGAAAAATCCTGACTAGGGGGAAACCATCGTTCAATGAACATATCCCTACTATGATGAAACCCTCGTTCAACAGACAAATCCTAAATGGGGGGAAAACCTCGTTCAGTGGACAGATATCAACTAGGGGGAAACCCTGATTTGATGGAAAGATCATGACTGAGGGAAAACCCTCATTTAGTGGACAAATATCGACTAGGGGGAAACCCTCATTCACCGGAAAAATCCAAATTGTTACCCAACCTATGGAAGGGGGAAAATTTCAAACTTCTTTTACGAGAAAACTACAACGGTCCTGGGGACCACCCCAGGGAGGACCCTTTAATCAAACACATCAGGGAGGATCTTCAAATCCCAACATGCAAGGAGGATGACTAAATCCCAATCCTTTTGGACTATAATCTGGACAACCCTTCCCAGGTATCCAAAATCCAACTTAGGGTCCTCAAGGCTAATCATCTTTTCCTCTGCAGGGTAAAATCAGTTACCCTCCTCGAGGCTAATATGGTTATCCTCCTCAAGGGAAACCTAGTTACCCAACTTAAGATCAAGATGGCTATCCTCCCTTGGGATACATTGGCTATCCTCCAATGGGACAAATGTGTTTTCCTTGTCCTTTTATGCAATTTTCTCAATAATTGAATCCCACTTTTGCTGGCCAAATTCCATAATAGAAGCATAACCAGTTTATGGTCCTACTGGTGTTCCTATGCCGCACCAGTATCATCCTCAAGATAATTGAAAATTAACTTTTTTAGCTACTTAAGATCCACCGGATCTGTCGAGATTAACAAATGATCTCATATTACACTCCCCTTTTTGGCCATTCACTCTAGCCAAATTACCTTCTGATGTTCCAAAATTTGACTGTAAACATGGATGTAACGTCCCCAACGACCAACAGGCTGGGAAATGACACTACTCTGACACTTCACTTAGCTCTGATACAATATTGTAACATCCTTGACCACCAATAGATCAGGCAACACCACTACTCTGATACTTCACTTAGCTCTGATAGCATATTCTAACATCCCCGGCCACTCATGCTGAGGCAAGCTACACGAGAGAACTCTTTCATTCTCTCTGCAGAACATACTGTAACATACCCAACATCCAACTGAGTTATGCCACATACAAATTTTTAACTACATGCAGTTAAAGTATATACACACGGAACTCTTGCGGAAATATATATAAATAAATAAATAAATATATATATACATATATATATATATATATATATATATATATATATATAATGTAAATGAACAAATAAATTTGTAAATGCAGAGATTCATACTGAAAAAATAGTAAACATATACATGCAACATATACAAGAAATACCCATAAATATAAAGACAATTATATCCACACATAGGATAAACCCATAAAAATAAACACGTAAATAATAATGCAGTATGTAAATTTATCACACAATTGACACTTTTCTTGGTAAGAATATCACCAACTTTGTGCAGACCTTCCATGAACCTCCCATCCTTATACCACATCACTTATCACTCTCAGCAGTGGGTCACCCCCGAGCTGGGACTAAACTCCACCCAGGTAAAGGGTTCCTAACCAGGCTAAAGGATCATGGACATTGGGAAAGACTCTGTCACAAGTGCCTACTCAAACTAACAGCCTATAGTCACTCATTCCCCACATGCCTATCCCACCCTAGGAAGTTTGCCCCTTCTCTGTTCAAAGGTCCTTCGGATGCCCCACTTCCCTTTTAGGGCTTCAACAACAGGTCAGACAGGAAGTCTCAGAGCCCTGTAGTTGAACTTTATCACCTTTAGGAAATAAATTCCTGACAATTCTTTCACCCAGATAGATTGCTCATAGGCTTGACAACCTGCCTCTTCAATATCCCATGGGCCTAACAACCCACCTCTTCAATATCCCACGGGCCTGAAAACCCGCTTCTTCAGTCCATCTCCCAAGATAACCAGCTACACAAACATGTATGGCTATGGATACAGGTTCAAGTATAATGACATGAAAGTATGGAGGATAGTTGACTGCGTGAGTGAAAGATCATGGTATGGTTCAATGGATGCTCGAATGATGGAAGGAATGATGGATGAATGAATGAATGATCCCCCCCAAATGAACTAAGTCCAAAAAATATGTATGCATGTCCCCAACTTGACACTTGTCATGTTGGGAGATGCTCTTTCCCACTTGTCCCCAACTTTTGAACTTAGGATAAAATAATTATCCATACTTTATACTTTAAGAAACATTAATATGATATTCCTTTTTGTCTTAATATCCCTAGCTTAGCCCTTTTCCTTAAATTTTATCCCCCCGTTTCCCTAACTAGTGGAGTTTAGTCCCCCATACTCTTTTATCGTGGTCCTTCTGCGTGCAACGATTTATTTTATATTAATGATGAGGCACATAAAAAAAAAGGTGCACTAGCATGTACCATCTAGGCTCTCTGGCCTAATAGAAAACATAAGCATCCTAGCATATAATAATTGGCTCACCATCCTATAAAACGCCTCATATACACAAAGGTTCCTTGGCCTCAAAATCATGTGCACTTAAGTTGTTGCGCACGGTATCCTGGAATGTGCACACTTCATCATTTTACTGCGCAGTACATGCACACACTACACCATGGAATATGCATGCCAAAAATATATAAAACAGCTCACCAACCTAAGTACATTATTACATTTACAAATGGGGTTTGACCTAGGGATATTACAATCCCCTCCCCTTATTTATACACTATCCTTGGTGCATTATATACCATGTTCCATTCAAATTATTTAAAATATCCAAGCTTTAGCTATTGGAATCTTGTTACCAATCTAGTGCTCTACTTTCCAGCACCAATTCTCATATTCATATTGCAACTGGAAGTCAATTGCTCTATTCCATAGCGCTATTTCGGGAAATAATTCAGCTCATTGTTCCGTATTACATGCTTCAATTAAACCTCATTGAAGTAGAAACTAGTTGTAGATCCACGACATTCCACCCATCCTTAGATCTCACTGCTGATAAAATCTTAGCAACGTACCACTCCCAAGCAAGGGCTATGACTCCATCAGGAAAATGGCTTCCTAAGATAACCACAACCCATAATCAATCATCAACATATTCTAGTCCAAGGTACCAAAACTTAGAAGCAGTCCAACCAACGGTCTCTCTTCCCCACATGCTTGTACAACCCAAGGTAGTATGCACCTTCATTGTTCAACAGTTCATAGATTTCTCAACTTCCCTTCCAAGGCTCCAGCACAGGCCAGACAGGAAGTCTTAGAGCACCGTGGCTCCAAGAGTTCCAAATTTAATCAATATCAACTCATCTACATCACACACATGCAACTATCATGAGAGATCATAAAAGAATTCATTTAGGAACTCAAACTTATTTCAAATGGAATTCAACTTTTCCCCAAAACCTGAAATTCTATTTCATAATTTTTTCATTGTTGTTGGAATAATAGAATGTAATTTTATTTATGGCTTTCAACAAGCACCATGCTAAATACCATTTTTCCTACAATGATTATATATTGCATACAACCAACAAATTGCCAGTATTTTCTGTACATCATAATTCAACATGGACAACACCTTATGCCATGATCTTAGAATTGCATGCGCTTAGCAATTCAATCACAATTACTAAACAATTTAACCAAATAGAATGACTCATAATTATATGCATATGCATGTTCATAATTAATAACACTAAGTTCATTTCTTCAATTTTATGAACATGAAATTTTTTGTAGTCACTATTCCTGTGACTACCTGACTTGCAGCTTTCCTGTTGTAATGTTTAATAGTTCCTTAAATATTCTCAACTTCATGAGTTAGAAACATTTCATCCATTAGTATAATTATTTCCATGCAAAACATAAATACATGCACTCACAAAATGCATTCAGCAAAATGCATTTAAGTATACAATTCAATCATGTATGAGTGAGACTCTGCCATTTACTAGGAATGAGTGCAACTCTCAATGCCTATTTATTCAGAATGATCTTTATCTAAGTCATATATCTCACCATCCATAAATTGGAAATATGGCCAATGTCTTGACACATCTCCACACACTTCCCATTGTCTTCACAATTACTTGAATGCCTTCCTTTTCAACCCAAACACTACACCAAGAACACAATTCTATGGTGTTTATTAGTGTTAGCAAAAAGGTTGTAGTCCAATTTTTATTTAAAGGTAGGAAGCTCATTGGGTATTTGTGTGGCACATAACCTTTCTATAACTATACCTTGCCATATCCAACCATGTCCTGGTCTCATACATGACTAGCTTTCTTAGCATCATTCCTATAACAAGTCCTTATCTTTTATTTTCTCTGGCTATTTCCTCATAACCAAATTAACATGACATGATACTATGTCATTGTGTGCATTCAAAAGCTAAAATCTTTGATAACTATAACATGCCTCTAGCATTTACCACACCTAGTGGTAACTTATTCATGTTAATGCACTTAAACAATACCATACTATGTATTATAACAATTCAATTTGGGAATATTCTTACCTAAATTTCCATTTGGCAATTACGCAATATAATTTCAAAAGAGAATTACTTACTTGCATGTATGCCATTAAAAAAATTTAATTCTACCTGATTAGATAATGACATTAGAAATTATCATGCCTCTTTATTTGCATTATAATCAATATTCCAACCTTCTATTGCTTCCTTCCATATGCAGCAACATTATCAACAACACTTGCAAACATGCAAGCATTCTCACTTTATGGTTGTCCCAACAAGCCATAAAACACTTGTTGCTACAGTAATTGCAACAACTTCTTTCTCCCTGATTCATGTTTCCTTGTTTATCCCAGAAGTCTTCCATTCTTCGAGATTCCTGAATCTTCATGTGCTCTTCACTGTAACCACTATGCATGATTATTTCTAATCTGATCACTTTCTAGCCAAATCACTCTTGGCTTCATTTTCTTTTCTATCCAAATACTAAACTGATATTAACCTTCATCTTTTATTTACTTCCTGGATCCATCTATCCCAACTCATACTCGGATGAATTATAATTCCAATCATGTTGTCTTGTAGACTTTGGATCTTCAACATCCCTTTATGTATTTATTTATTTGGACTGAACAACTTTATCTCTTTCTGAACTAAATAATTTAGTATTTGAGTTTTCTTTCATTCTTCTCCACTACTTGCCAACTGGTCTCAAAATTGGCTTCCATAGTCAATATCTTAGCATGTTGTAAGGATGGACATATGCCTCCTACTCTAGCTACAAAGAATTAATTAAAAGTACTTTATATATATATTAATTTACCCTCAAACTTTCAAGGGCTACTTCCACCCTCTGGAAATTTCACTTATGGCTATATGCCACTCAAGATGGATTCTTCTTAGGAACCATCTCTTTTTCCTTCAAAACCATGCATAGAACCATTTTTCTTTTCATGGTTCTTTACTAACTTTCTACAGAGATTCATTTCACTTTTAAGTCTTTCTTCACTTTGAAATCTCCATGCTATTGTGGAAATATCTTCAATACCTTTGGAATGCATCACTAATCCTCTATTATTCTTGCTTTCCCTCTTGGAGTGTTTTCTTGCATTCCCATTTGCTTGATATATACCCCATGAATTCTTCTTCCATTATTCTAGGATGTTCATGGACTTGCAACTACATATTATGCTGATATTAATTTTCATCATTCCACTAGTATTTGGATCCCTCTGATCCAACTCCTACATGACCCAATTATATTTCCAGTCATGTTTTTTGAGTAACCTTGGATAGTTAACACCAACTTCCTTCTTGAGGTACTTGATTTATCCCTTCCTTAACTAATCATATCAGTACTTGGATTTTCTTGTTGGCTATTACTTTCCCCTATCTTGACCAATCTGATTCCAACCTACCTTGCACAATCCACTTCTATCATGCCATATTGGTTCCCTTCATACCATGATTCCACTACACACTCTGATAAACATAAGGGAAGAATTACTCTATAATTTCATAGTTAATCCATGGATATGATGCACTCTTATCCATATATGCATTAAGCCTCTTTCTTTATCTGATTACTATCATTCTGATAGTCAATTCCTTTTATAATAGACCGGACTTCAATGCATTGCTTAAATTGTATATTGGTTTCTTTGGGAGTGAACACACTTTCACTAATTCATTTACTACATGATCTATTCTTTTGGCCAGATTCCATTGAATACTTGACTAGTATGAGAGGACTTCCTGTAGTGGCTTCCAAAGATTTTATGGTTGCGCCAAGATTCATACTTTAACCTTTGGTAGTCTTGGATTTTGATCATATTATAAAATATTTTTTCCATAGAAATATTTCCCTGAGTACCTCTGGTTATTTTTAACTAAATTTCAACCTTATCATATGTTAAGAACTAAAAATTTTTAACTCTACAAAAATGTGCAGCCAACAAAACTTAGTCAGGTTAACTAACTTAACAATTTCATGAAAATATGAACCATTCTGGTTCAATAATATATCAGAATTATTTCTTCGAGTTTCATGGAAAATTGAATGCCCATATCATTTTTCTAGGGGAATAATTATATTCTACTATCTGACACCTTTCCAATGCCTTCTCCCATGCTCAATTCTGAGTCTCGAGCAGAAAGTTATGGTTATTTGAAAATTGTCCATTAATGTTTTTGTTCACCCTTCAACTTGGCACAACTTTGTGCTGTAATTAAGAATTTTTGCACCTAATCCATTAGATTTTTCGTAGGATCTCAATTGGGTTTCTTTATATACATATTATGGACACTCTGTCCAATTTTCACCTTTTTTCTGGGTTCTAGGCTGCTAGTTACAACCTGATGAAGTTCTAGGCCAATTTGTGTTTTTGGTCTAGAATTCTATAGGTACCTTCTTTTCCATATTAAACATTTTTACCATGCCCAAAAATTTAATTCAGCTCTAGGAATGTCTTCTATGGTTCAATATATTTATGTTGACTACTCCTGCGCCTCAATCTGATTCCAGAGCAAAAAGTTATGGATCTTTGAAGTTAGATGGGTCTTAAAATTTACCCTCCACTTTTTGTGTTGTAACTTTCTCATAAAAGTTTTGTTTGATAAATGGTTTACACCATTAGAAAGATATCTCTGAGTTATTTTATTTGAGTTGTGGAGACAAAGTGACCCTTGGTAAAGGTACACTTTGTTCTCGTGATTTTTGAGTAGCTAAAAATGCTCTTAAGGGCCTCAAAAATGCACTGCAAAAAGATGACATTCAAATGATATAACACGTCGCAGAAAATCATTGGTTTTTTGTTGTTGTTCACCCTCCAAATAACTTTGCGCACACAAATTTCAACCTGTACACCCATATTTACCATGTGCAACAATACCACATGGTAATTAATGCTTCGCGAACTTAGAACCACTATGCATCACTTCTCTGTCGTACCAATAACTGGCACGTACTACCTCTGTGTTGTGCGCCAAAATTCACTGAACGCAGTTTTGGTTCTTGCACTATTACCTGTTGTGAATAATTTTTGTATCATGGGCTGATATTCCGTGCGCATTTCATTCTATGCATTGCACCATGCCAGAGTTTAGTATGCCACCCCCGTGCAACTAAATTATACGCGCACCATTAACTAAACTATCACGCTACAACATATACCCCTATTGCGCGCGCACCAACCAAACTCCTCTGCGCTTTGCCAATGTTATGCACACCACGCATGCCATTAATATGTGTATGCACCGTTTTATGCATATGCACACCGCACAACAACATTTTTCTGCATGGCGTCAAGATTTAGTGCGTGCAACCGCACACCAACACTTTTCCGCGTAGTGCCAAAATTCAGCGTGCACCCCAGCACACCACTATTTTTCCATGCGATGCCAAAATTTATCATGAGCTCTAGCACACCAATATTTTTCTGCGCGACACCCAATTTTTACATACCACAAGCTTTTTACTGTGCATCATGCATTTTTAGTGCGCCCACTAGCGCACATTCATTTTTATGTGCATCAACTCCTCATGAATTCCGCTGTAGAAATTGGGGTTTTTGCTTAAATTTTTCCCAACTTTACCATAGACATTCTACCACTATGAAATTTATTCAATTTCACCCCGACAACACCGGTTCAATTTCTACAACAACAAATCGTTGTGGGTTGACATTTCTAGAATGACTTCTTCCCAATCTCAATTCACTAATTGAGAATTTTAATTACTAATCTCTCTCCAACTGTCATGGATTCACTGTAACTTCAAATTCAACCAATTCCAGGTCTGAATTTTCTAGAACATATATTGAATCAATAATATCTCACCACTTGGCCAAATTTCTCAATTTCCCCATGAATTTAACAACATAAATTGGGGCTTTTTTCGAATTCTGCCCAATTGTTGTTACTTTTTACCATGGACACTCTATAACTCGAGATTTGGCCAGTTCGAAATCAATCCTCTATAAAAAAATTCTTCAACTCAAACTTGCTCAGCCCATCCAGGCTCAGTGTTGAAAACTGAATCTTTGATACCATATTGTAATGTCCCCGACCACCAACAAGCCGGGCAACGCCACTACTCTGACACTTCACATAGATCTAATACCATATTGTAATGTTCTCGACCACCATCAGGTCGAGAAACGCCACTACTCTGACACTTCACTTATCTCTGATAGCATACTGTAACATCCCCAACCACAAATGTTGAGGCAGGCTACATGAAACAACTATTTCATTCTCTCTGTGGAACATACTATAACACACCCAATATCCAATCGAGTTATGCCACATAAAAATTTCAACCTACATGCAATTAAAATTTATACACACAAAACTCTTGCGGAAATATATATATAAAACATAAATGAACAAATAAATATGTAAATTCACGGATTCATACTGAAACAACAGTAAACATATACATGCAACATATACAAGAAATACCCATAAATATAAAGACAGTTATATCCACACATAGGATAAACCCATAAAAATAAACGCGTAAATAGTAATGTAGCATGCAAATTTATCACACAATTGACACTTATCTTGGTAATAATATCACCAACTACGTGAGAACCTTCCACGAACCTTCCATCCTTATACCACATTGTTCATCACTCTCAGCAGTGGGTCACCCCTCGAGCTGGGACTAAACTCCACCCGGGTAAAGGGTTCCTAACCAGGCTAATGGATCATGGATATCTGGAAAGACTCTGTCACAGATGTCTACTCAAACTAACAGCCTACAGTCCCTCATTACCCTAATGCTTCTCCCACCCCAGGAAGTGTGTACCTTCTCTGCTCAACAGTCCTTCGGCTGTCCCAGTTCCCTTCCTGGGCTTCAACAATAGGTCGGACAGGAAGTATCATATCCTTGTAGCTGAAGTTTAACACCTTCAGGAAATCAATTCCCAACAATTCTCTCACTCAGAGAGATTTCTCATAGGCTTGACAACCCACCTCTTCAATATCCCATGGGTCTGACAACCCATTTCTTTAGTCCAGCTCCCAAGCTAACCAACCACAAAAACACGTATGGATATGGATACAGGTTCAGGTATAATGACATGAAAGTATGGAGGATAGCTGACTACATGAGTGAAAGATCATGGTATGGCTTAATGGATGCATGAATTATGGAAGGAATCATGGATGAATGAATGAATGATA
Source organism: Picea mariana (assembly GCA_032191745.1). Classification (NCBI taxonomy): domain Eukaryota; kingdom Viridiplantae; phylum Streptophyta; class Pinopsida; order Pinales; family Pinaceae; genus Picea; species Picea mariana. The sequence goes on from JASDQU010099927.1 coordinate 163,510, forward strand.
ACCCCCAAATGAACTAAGTCCAAACAATATGTATGCATGTCCCCACCTTGACACTTGTCATGTTGGGAGATACTTTTTCCCACTTGTCCCCATCTTTTGAACTTAGGATAAAATAATTATCCATACTTTATACTTTAAGAAATATTAATATAATATTCCTTTTTGGCTTATTCTCCCTAGCTTATCCCTTTTCCTTAACTTTTAGCCCCCCCTTTCCCTAACTAGTGGAGTTTAGTCACCCATACTCTTTTATCATGGCCGATTTGCACGCAATGATGTATTTCATATTAATGATGAGGCACATACAAAAATAGGTGCACTGGCCTTTATCACCTAGGCTCTCTCACCTATTACAAAACATAAGCATCCTAGCTTATAATAACTAGCTCACCAACCTATAAAACACCTCATATACACAAAGCCTCCCTGGACTCAAAATCATGTGCACTTAAGTTGTTGCACATGGTATCCTAGAATGTGCACACTTCATCATTTTACTGCACAATACATGCACGCAGTACACCATGGAAGATGCATGCCAAAAGGATATTAAACAACTCACCAACTTAAGTACATATTACATTTATAGTTGGGGTTCGACCTAGGGATATTACACTGGATAAGACCCTAATAACCACATCATGACATTTCATCTGTGGTGTTCATCAAACTCCCTAATGGATGACTCTATCCGTTTACATATTTTCCGGTGTACTCTTACAAGTTCAATGGCCAAATGGTACATTGAGTTATAATGTGGAACTTTTCAAGATTTCAATACACTTGCCATGGATTTCCTCACACATTTCCAATTTCCCATCAGATACGAAACCGGTACGGAACTCTTGACCTCCCTTCATCAGACTAACTCTGTACATATTTCTAATCATATTCATGAATGGAGGAAACGAAGACTGTTGATGAAAGAAACCATTCTCGACCAGCTGTTGGTTGAATGGTTCACCAAATCTCTATTACCTCTTATTGATCGTGATGTAGTAATGGGTGGTGTAGTCACAAAGGAGAAATCCATCACTCATGTCCATTATTTGGATCTATTTTATTCCCAATCCGATACTTTGTATGAACTGATCCCAAATTATTCGTGCACATCAACCGATCCATCAAAATCATCCTCCACTGCTCATTTGGATGACGTTATCGGTTTCGTCAAAACCTAGTCTATATCACAATTGACTCTCACAACCAATCATTCAATAACCTCCTCTACTACCATGCATACTCTACTCTCATCAAATTCCATCCCTACTAAAGTATCTGAAGTGTATGAAGTTCAATCTTCTTCACCACCACAATCAGAGGGGAAAAATAAAATTAAGAATAAACCCAAGAAAAATAATAATCAAACTGAAAATAAAAAACACAAGCACATCCACCTGCTACTAAAAAGAAACCACAGGGCAAATCAAAATTTCCATTTCTCATATGTTTTGAAGATCATTACACACAACATTGTCCCCAACGAGATGAAGTAGCTAAATTATTTAAAGGAAATTCTCAATGCATTGTTTTGACGCATCCTTTTCCACAAAAATAGTCATTGGTCGCAAAAAATCCTGCACCTCTGCAAGGAGGAAACCTAGGTCATCCTCCTAACGAGGATTACTTATCAAGTGCACACATTTATATGTTTAATAGTGTATATTTTACCACTCAAACTACGACATATAACACACCACCAGGTAATCCTGGTAAAGAAAGTGTAACTAATGGAACTATAATTGATCCACCATCCATTTTAGTTACCCATCTGTAAGGACCTCTCCAAATTGAGAAACTAAATTTTGACTCTATCTTACGTCCACCCAAGAGTGCAATTAGAAAGTTGACCTTTAATCCTAACTCTCGTGCTACCCAAAAATACAACATTGTTGAATATTTGGCCCAAGCACCTTGTGCAATGTCGGCTCTCAAAGTTCTAAAACACTTCCCTAGCCAACATAGAACTCTCTTGGAAGCCATCAGAGCTATAGATCCTTGGTCATAAAATAATATCACGTTTAATAGGGACAGTTTTAAATCATGACTCTCTCACCAACTTGTTTTCCAAATTGATGTCTTTGTCCATAATCAAAATATTCATTGCACAATCTTGGATGAGGGAGCATCAACATGTGTCATATCCTTAGCATGTTGGAAAGGCCTTAAATCACCTAGTCTTAATCAATCTCCCACCATGTTAAAATCATTTGATGGAAGAGGTTTCTAACCTCATGGATTGTTACAATCCTTAGCCATTCAACTGGGGATAAAACGATTTCCTTCGATTTAGACGTAGTCGACACTCCTCTTGATTATAACTTAGTGCTAGGAAGAAGCTAGTTTTATGTTATGAATATTGTCGCTTCATCAATATTTTGATGTGTACAATTTCCTCATCAAGGAAAAATAGTGACCATCAATCAATTAGACTACTTCACCCCTAATTCTCACACTCAAACAACCAACAATATTCCATTTTGGGGGGATTCAAAGATTACTTATGAAAGTGTTGAGGTAGATCTACTAAAATATTCTTCGCTCATGGGAACTTTCTCCACACCTCTTCCTCCAACTAAGAAACTTATCGCAATGGTTAATATGATTTCAAATATGGTACATTAGTCCCTTGAATCATCTGATCCATGGATCGCACCTACTCTCTTAGAATTCGATTCACTAGGTGACACTATGCCACTTAGTCCCGCAGAGGCAAACTACTATGCCATTCAATATGCCTCTCCTTCACTTGATGACCAACATCTGGTGGTGTCTAAATCATATTCTCTTCCATCTTGGTTATATTTCTTATCCTTCACTTTATATTACATCCTATGGATTTTTCCATTCGATGAATCGATTATGAAAATGATTAGTATCAAGGAGGCACCATGGGATGACAACAACCATCGTTCATCCTTTCTGACTAGTTTGGATGAGATTGAGAAATATATTTCATTTGTATTTCCCACTGGTATTGTCAACACTCCTCAATATCCAATACTCACTCAGGATACATTCTATGAGGGAAATTTGGGAAACATATCTCAAACACTCAGTGTTGACATATCCACAAAATAAGGTATTGTGGAAAACATACAACTAGGTGCCAATTGTTCAACTGAAGATATTGAAACTTACACCGCCTTGTTTAAAGAATTCCATGACATCTTCACTTGGAGCTATGAATAAATTACAGGGATTGATCCTCCAATAGTTTTGCATGAAATAAAAACTTACCATGGAGTTAAACTCATAAGACAAAAAATTGACTCGGTTCATCCCAAGAAAACTGCAACAATCAAGGCAGAAGTAGAAAAGTTACTAAAATATGGTTTTATTTGTCCCGTACTTCTAAACAAATGGGTTTCCAACATCTTTCCAGTCACCAAGAAGCAAGGGAAAAAATAATTGTGTCGATTATAGGTATCTAAATAAGTCTTATCCGAAGAACAATTACCCTACGCCCTTTATTAACCAAATTATTGATAATTGCACCAGAAGCATCATTTTGTCTTTTGTGGATGGATTTTTTTGGATATAACCAAACTAATATTTTACATGTTGATCAACACAAAAAAACCTTCATTTTCTCATGGGGGACTTTCACCTATCAAAAATTACCTTTTGGCCTTAAAAATATTGGAGCCACGTTTCAACGGGATATGTTGTATTTTTTCCATGACATCAAACATATTGTTGAACCTTATTTCAATGACTTTCCAGCTCACTCGACTCGTCGACAGGATCATATTGGTCATCTAACAACAATCTTTCTTAGATGTAGGTATTACAACATACGTTTGAACCCCCATAAATGAATTTTTGTTTTTGAATTGTGGAGATTCCTTGGATTCATAGTGTCAAAAGATGGGATTAGGGTGGATCCCTTAAAAGTTAAAGTTATTCTCTCTTTACCTCATCCCAACATTCTTACCCAACTACAAAGTTTGCAAGGGAAGGAAAACTTTATCCATCGTTTTATATGCAATTATGACAAAATTACTAAAGGATTAATGAGATTACTATAGAAGGATGCCCCTTTTATCTGGGATGCAGCTGCTCAATGCTCATTTGACGATCTCAAGCATGCTTTAACAAATACACCATTTTTACATCCCCACAACTATGAGAGAGATTACATCCTTTATTTAGATGCCTTTGCTTCCACTATTTCCATGGTGTTAGTGAAAGAGGATGATGATGACATCGAACATGTGATCTACCATTTAAGTAAGAGCCTTTAAGATCCTTAAATCCATTATTCACATGTTGAAAAGATGGTTTTGGAAGCAATTATTGTTGTCTAAAGGTTTCACCACTATATTGTTCTTCGCACTAACACAACCATTATTGAATCAAAACCCATGTACCACATCTCAACTCATCAAGTACTTCAAGGAAAATATTCCAAATGGATCGTTATTTTCCAAGAATTTGATCTCGAGTTTGCCAAATCCAAAGCTAAGAAATTGTTGTTTTTGCAGAATTAATTTCTGATCTTCCCCATACAGATGAGAATACTGAGTATAGTGGATAAATTTTGCGCTAAATCTCCCTTTAAAAATTAGAAAGGGAATAACATAATTATAACTGAGAAGGATCACATTCAACGAAGAGAGGAAACTTCACCAACGTTAACACGCAAGAATCCTGTGCAAAAGTCCATTTATTTCAGGTTGATATGACAAAATATTACAGAGAATAGCCTTCTGGGTGCAAGAATAAACCTTTTAAATTAAAATAATATGAATAAATATGGGTGATCCCCAAACAAGTTGTGTAAGTCATATTTAACCACCTCGGCCAAAACTAGCCACAAATCCCCAAAACTCGGGAACTGTCCGCCATGAAAAATGGGCCAAATTTCTGCGAAAGAAAGGTCCACTTAGACATGTGTTTCTCTTTAATTATAACACCTAGGAAAAAAATGAAGGAGGTTATTGTATATGGGCATGTTTTGGACAAAAAATTCCTTCGGTTCCGCCAAATTCACCTCCATCTCGTCGTAACAGCTCCTGCAAAATCAGGACTGTAACAAAAAAATGAAAAAACTGGAAAAAAGAAGGGATGATTTTAGGGGCTAAATTTCGCTCATGGGCTAATTTTCCATGGTTTTTCCAAAAATGAGATTCGTTATTTTAAAAAGTACTCACCCGAATTCTATAGGATAAAATTATTTTACCTTAAAAATAGCAAAAATTTTATAAAAACTATATAAAATACTTAGAAATTTGAATATTTTTACAAAAATATCGCCAAACATTTATAGTTGACATATGAAGGATTAGTAAGATTCGCCAAGGTTTCTACATTTTAGAATAAATTTCCATCCTTAAAATCATCCCTGGAAAAAAGGGCCTTGAAGATGGCTTTGATTCTCCTTGCTCGTGGCACCTGTGAAAAAAATGAGAGAGATTTTGTTCTTCATCCTATTTTGGAGAAAAACCTCTCTCGGTTTTTCAAAATTCGATTTATTCTACTCGGAATTCGTTTTGCAAGTTAACTGGTCAAAACGCTACGAAAGCATTTTTTTTGGGGGGGAAGAGTGGTATTCCGGACCCCCCTGAGGTGGTAAG
>JASDQU010099927.1:175393-208664 GCA_032191745.1 Picea mariana
TTGTTAGTCACCATTCCAGACCCCCCCCCCACATCGTTAAAAGAAGAACAATTGACGGGGTCCAGAATCCACTGTCAGCTGTTGATCTATGCGCCGCTAGATCATTCGTCGATCTAAGCACATTCTTTATTCTCCAGGTGCGAATGCAATAAATGAGGCAAAACTTAGGCTTAATGACCTTTTTGAGGGTTTGGTGTGCTTCTTCCCTTGCTTTTGTCACCATGGGGTTAGGAAAAACCACTCAGCATTAAAAATCATGAATTTTCCTTTTCCTTTCCTTTCCTTGAAACTAATTTGCATAAATGAAATATTATTTGCAAGCCAAAATACACCCAGAGTGAAAAATTTCCAGTCACCAGATGATACTATGAATTATAGGGTTATAACAAGATCTACAACCAATAAGATTGCAGAATATCATGTTGTAATTGGAATTTTAACCGAAGATTCTTATTTAGGTATATCTCAATTGATTATCAACCTTGATTCTCAACTCGTGGCACATTAACTTAATCATTAATACAGTTTTTGTAATACAGTTTTTCTATGTCTCCATCTAAGTATTCATCATCTCAAAAGATCTTTTGAATTTTTAGAATATAGAAATATATCGAGAGAACTTAATACGATTCCAGACTCATTAGCAAATTATATGTTGGATTGGTATGTTACACATATATAATCATTCATAACATAAAACATGTAAATAAAAACATCACATTATTTTAAAAACATAAGTAGCCATTGAAAAACTCATATATATGTGTTTGTATATAAACTAGAAAAAGTGTGTCAAAATATATCATCCAAAAAGTACATAGAAGGAAAACAATGTGGGCAATTATGCCCATGACATCATCATAAAAGACTATTGTGTCAATAGACTCTACTCGTCTTCTTGCACTACATTGTGTTCATCATAACACACAATCACTCTAGCCCCTCATCATGACAGATGACTGAGGCCCTTTGACACCCCAACTATGTGCCTCTGAAGGTGCGCAAAGGTACATCTTGTATCCTCATGGAAGGAACACCCATGGTCAATCCAAAGAGGTTCATCTTCACCTCACAGATTCCTCTAACTCTGACACCAATTTTTGTTTCTACCTAAACATCACCATGACATCCTAATGTTGGCATCCTCACTAGACGTGACATACCTTTGTCTTCATGATGAAAACAAATTATTTAGATCCCTCATTATACAACAAAAAAATATTTATATACATATAAAAACAAAAAAAGACATTGTTGCAAGGTCATGATCTTTCCTATTTTACCTGACGCATCCCAATGTTCCTCTTTGGGGAGAAATAAATCCACACTACCCCTAAATTCAACCCCAACATAAGGAGAATCATGTATCACCACAAGATGCCTTCTCCACCATGTGAAGAACTCAACAGTAAAATGAAAGGCTAAGGGATCATTCCCCAACTGAGGTGAGAGGCTCGTCCACCTCTCCATATGGGGCTTAGATGCGGGGCGTTCTATCAATGCAACCTAGGGTTGAATTTGTGGTACTCGATCCAAGAAGAAAGAAACCAATAGAGATCCATATACAAAAAAAAATTGTCTACCAATTCTACACTTTGAGATTTTCTCTTTAACATTTCCTAAGAACCCTGCACACTAGTTATCCTAGGCTCCAAGCACTAAAGAGCATACGATATCTGAGATTTGGAAGCAAGATGGGAACTGGTGCTTCCCTCCAGCTTAGTGATGGAAAAGAGAATGGATAGAATAGGTAGGTCCATCACATCTTTGATGATGATTCTTCCCCTTACTAATCTTGATCATGTCATACAATACTGGGCAACATGTGCATCTATTGGCAGTGGAGTAGACTAGTGTCCAGAAACAATGATGGGTGCTCCCCACTTTGAAATCCCCATCAGGAAATAAAAATCTTATATGTCGATCTCAAGCATATGAGATCCTATCTAAAATGATTTCTCATTCTTTTCCCATAGACCAATCAGATACTCGAGAAAAATAACATTTTTTCTCAAATTTTGTAGCTTGAAATACGTCAGCAAACCGCAGTTTTGTAGAGCTACTCTCGCTTGAGGGTCTTGTAGGGAATCCATATCATCGAATTCATGTTCTTGTTCCTTCCATTCAATCATATTGGTCAATGAAAACCAGAAAATTCACAATAAAATTACATTGGTCAAGTTTCATAAAGAAAACAATTGCTTTTTCAAAGAAAAAAACTTAAAAAAAAATCATTTTTTGTGCCCAACGCTCCCCTAGAAGGCATACCAGGGCACTGAAATCTCGACAAGAGCCCCCTCGATTGATTAAGGGAGTGTCGATCATGTTCTACACTCTAGATCTTTCTAGAGAGCCCAATCTCATGAAATAAAGGATGAAAAAAAAAAAGAAAACATGAAAATGGATGAGAAGGATCAGACTACCAACCTGGTCCTGATGAAAATGCAAATGGTCTTCTGTAACTCCTGCAATCGATGCCGGAAGAATCGCTCCAAAAGAGGGAAACTCAAGAAGAAAGGGAAAATTGTAAAATGAAAGGTGAAAATGACGTGTTTTTTCCCTAATTGACTTTTTACTTTTTCCAAATAAAGTCATTTAGACCCTTTTTCACATTAATAATGCTTATTTTTCAGTTGTTTCCTAAATTATTGTAGATTCTTGAGAAACTATTGACAATTTTTTTCCATAATGGATTGTTTATGAAGCTGTATTCGGAGTGGATACTTTTTAATGACCTTATAACTCTATTGAGCAAGCTTCATTGATCTCATTAAAATATGCAGAGTCGTTTGTTGGGCAGTAGATTACCCCTTTTTCAGTCCCAACAGACTAACTACGAAAAAAGAATGCTCTAGTCAATATTGGCTAGAAGAGTTCTCTGTCGTATTATTTTATACTTTTTCGGACATTAGAGACTAAAATTATGAAAAAGGACAACCTTGGAGTTTTCTTTAAGTTATTTTCAAACTCCATAAACATGAAAAACAACTTAGTTTTCCTTCTCTAGACTCACAAAACTACACATTGAAGGGCCTATCTAGGAATGAACCCTTACTCCTTCCATTTTTTTAAATAGAGGAAGAGGAACTTACAGAAGGTGAGTTATATCGATCATATGTTACTCTCCTCAAGCTCATTAAAAGAAAAAGAGGTACTCATCTATCTAGATGGGGGGAAATTGAAGGAAGTGGGTTGAATTTCTTGAAATATTTTAAGGAATCTCTTATGGTCGCCCTTGAACATTGGAACTTGTTTTCACCTCACCATAAAATTGGATAATCCATTAGGCTCTACACTGAACCAATCCTATGAGTCTTTCTACTCCTTTGGCCCATCCAAAGAATGCCCCAACACTTGTTGCATTATGTTTTGGTCCACTCTGAGTCCATGTTGCCAAGTCTCATGTCATGCCTTAGTGTTCAAAGGAAGTCCTCACCTCAAAATTCATCCATCTACAATATTACCAGTTCCCATACCCGTGTTAGTCCATTTTTATCTACTATATCTTATCACTTTCCTGTGATGAGTTTTGTGTCAATTGATGAGGGATACATCAATTCTCCCCTTTGCCGAGTCTTTTCCTATCGAATTCAACAAATTATACAAGAAATAGACTTAGGAACAAATCAATACCTTGGGACCTGCATGCCTTAATGGAAGGCATACTCGCATTCAACAATGGGTATAAATTAATGACCCCTAACCGATTGATTCCACGAGTGTTCGACTTGAGCTCATTATTCACATTCATTGGATTGTACTTTAAAGTACCTTGAAAGTCATCGACATCAATGGTGATTTCTCTCACACTTGTTAACAGTATACCTCAATGGCTGGTAATCAAGTAGTTTATGTCATGTTCGACATCAAATCATCTATTCACATGGACATAATCGTACTGTTATAGGATCAGGACGAAGACCCTGGGTTGAGTATTCATCTACATACACACTTTACCCAGGTTGCAATTGAGATTATTCGATTGATATACATATTTTAACATAGATCTACTTTGTATTTCTCTATGGCTATGTTCTTATCACATCATAGCTCCACTATGTATTTCGTGGCTCTGATCAAGTCAGGTCATAGATGGACAGATCCACATTATATCTTTGGTGTCCATATGATACAGATGGATATCAGTGGCCACCCACCTTTTCCAACTAGCTCAAAACAATTTTCTGGCATTTTTGGTAATTTACTATTTTTAGCAGTTTTTTGAGTCCTCAAACTTCTGGAGCCGTTTTGAGGCCCTAAACAATGTTTTTTGGGGAAAACAGGGAGGAACATGATTTTTCCTTCGATGTTTCTTACACAAAAGTTGTAGTCCTCGGATAGATATTTCTAACGAGGTATTGATCGTGTCAAACGAAGATCATATGAAACAGGTACGACCCCAGGAAGTTGATGTACTGACTTACCTAAATGGGGCCCACATGACTATTACACCTCAAAATTACTCACTTCGATAGTGTCACAAGTGTCGTCATTACGAGTGTTGTAAGTGTCACATCTTGTCTGCAAGTGTCACATCTTGACTATAAGTGTTGCAAGTGTCGAAAATAGTATGCTGCCATATTGCCTATGTCATGCCCATAAAAACATCATGAAGACACTTAAGACACCTCAAAGGATAGTGTGGAAGAAGAAAAATCACTTGGCAATAAGTACAAGACCTTTTCCATTGGAAAAACCACTCAAAAAATGAATTTTGGAGAGGAGCGCTCCCCTACCCACTGTCAAGGAGTGTTGGTTCTCCCTGAGCCTCTTTGGGGGAGTGCTTGAGCTCCCTTTGCACCCTTATTGGGGAGCGCTACCCTCTTTTGAGAAAATTTTGGGTTTGTTGAGGCAAATTAGGGAAGAATCCCTCAATTTCTGAAGGTTGTTTGATTCGAATAGATGGTCAAGGCATGATCTTAGGGGAGATCCTCAACTCAAGGAGAGGAATCCTCAACTCATCCCAAAGATATCTTAAGTGGTTGGACTCCTCCAAGGTTATATAAGGAGGCCTTCTCATGGTGAAAGGAACAATGGAAATTTGGAATTACATCAAACTTATGATCTCATGAGTGAGATGTCATCAAAGCAATCAGTGAAGATTGATTGAGCAAAGGGATTGGAAAAGGAGAACTAGAAGAGGTTGTTGCATCTTCATTCAAAGGATTGTAAGTACTTTTACTTGTTCTCATTAATATAATCAATGTTTGGCCTGTTTCTTTCAAACTTGTACTTGTTCCATATAATTTTGTCTGCAGTAGATGGATCCATGATTGAGATAATCTTAGTAGATTAGGAAGTCCATGGTATCTTTGTTTGTTTTGCAGGACCTATCAAGGAGCTAAAGATCGAAGCTCAACCTGGACTTTGCAAGGACAAATGTCATTCATAGGGTACATATCTTTCTCCTTCTCTTTCTTTCATTATATTGATTATATCTAAAAGGAAGTCAGTGTCCATGTTAATCACCTTCTGTCTTGGCCTTAGGAGTTTAGAGACCAAGAGGGAATCCACTTGTCCGTGGGGGGATTCACCTACAACAAAAATTAGCAACTCCACTAGGGAGGAGCTCTGATTTTTGTTTGCATTCCTAGATCATGTTTTGTCCCTTTTCCCACTGATTTGATCTTCTCCATATTGTCATGTTGATTCTGAGATTGGTTTGATTGCCTCATTATGTCATCACGATCACCCTGATTGACTGAATTTCCTTCATTTTTTGAGTTTTGGGACATTTTCCTCATTTTTTTGGAGCAGAGAGCTCCCCTCTTGTTGCTGTCAGAGCACTAGCACTCCCCTATAGCCTTACACAAAGCATTCAAATGCCCTGGTTCCCCTTATACCAGAGCGTTATCCTTTTTTTTGTGAGAAATTCTCCAAAATTTGCATTTTCTAAAGCTATTTCTGGGTTTTGCCATTTGTTCAGAGTCCCATACTCTCAATCCATATTGATATTGGATTTCAAACACCATTCTTTCTGAGAATTCATCATCTCTTTCTTGGATTTTTGACATTTGTCCTTGCTTTGCAATAACTCTTTGTCTTTGCTGACTTAGAGTTAACTTGTTGTTTTCTTCTCCTTTATCTGACTGAGTGAAAACTTTTGTGAGGCAATTCAAAGGTCTTTGAACCTTTTCATTTGATCTTTGAGGTCAACTTTCCATCTTTTCTCTTTTTTTTTGAGGCTTTTGGTTCTTGTTTGCAATTTGATTATCTTTGTCCTTCTTGTCTATTTCATGACGAGAGTGTGTCTTTGTTTTGTGTGAAGTTTGCTTCCGACTATTTAATCCTGAAATCTGATTGACATTTAGAAGTATTTCATATGATTATCATTCACATATAAGCGAAAGGACATATTTTAGTGATTGGTTTGAATATTAGAAGGCATTTCTAAAATTTTTAACATTGCATCGGATTTGAGTGAGAAACAAATTGATTGAGGACATTGCATATTAGTGTTTGATAGTGAAAATAACTTTCTCTCTTTCCCTTAAATAGCCATTCATCGAAATACAAGATTGCTTATCATCTTCTTGTGCATTTTTTGGGATTTGAGTCATCATACCATTAGTTTCATTGTCATACACCCTTTGAGTAAAGAAGAGCCATAAAATCAATGCTAGTTAAAAATTATCTAGAACATTTATTTTTTTAGGATATTCCACCAACATTAGACTAGGATTAGCACTTTGGATTAGGCTGTGAATACAACTCTCCAAAGTTTTTCAAAACAAGCATTAGCATCCTGAGATAGGGAGAATCAAATCCAATTGTCGTATAGGCTTTCTGGGATCCCCCTCTCACACAGGGGTTATGCACAAGGTCGCATTCAGGTGAATTATGGAGATTATCCCTCCGTGGTTTAATTGTTTGTAGTGGTCAGATCATATATTGGGGGTCACTTGAAGGTATACCCACGATTATGTGTGGGAGCCTCTCGAGTTGATTTCAGACTTGTTATCCTACTCATACGTTCGGATCGAACTGTCGAATGTACCCGCCTAGGGGCTGACTGTGAGTTGGTATCCTTAGTTTCCGTAATCCTTAGGTACTTACATTAGGTGATGGTGAAGGGAAGTCTCACCGTACCTGTGACAGACAGTGGTCAAACTCACTCGGGCTCCTTGGAGGGTAAATCCACAATTACTGCATGGAAGCTTGCACCAAGGTGAAAGTTTGTTAAGCAGGTCGCCATCATAATTGTTCCACCATATCCTAGCCCCTTCTTGACTTGGTCACATGACATTGGATTTCATCACCAACTAGTACGATCATCGAGAGAAGTCTTGTTTGCTTGGTTTTGATTCCTAGATTTTATTAGCGTATGTTGTTTATTTTTGTTAGTTGGTCCTAGATTTTCAGCGGGTACTTTTATTCTCCAAAATTGAGCCTGTAGACGATAAAGGTATTTACCAATCACATAGGATGCAAGGGCTTCCTCCAGAAGGCTACCAAACCTTACCTCCTAACCCTCTAGAAGAAAACTACCATGGAGAGGTAGAAAATCAATCTGACGCTAAAAGTGTTGTTGCTCCTTCATTAGATAACTTAGAAGGATCTTTGGTTACGATTGAGAATCCCACTCCTCACACTACATATATCTTGGTAACCCCTCTTGAACCACTTTTTCTTCCTTTAGACTCCCTTGGTAACGTCATAGATGAAGAGTTCCCACGATTACCCAAGAGAGTTTTTACTGAGACATATATGAGATCCAAAGAACCAACCTTTAGTGATGAGTATAGGAATCTTGTTCGTCCTAGCACTACAATAGAATCAAATCCCACACCTGCTTATTCTGTATGGAGGAATTCATCGGGACATGATATCTATGAGCATTTCAAATCCTTTTGACAACCCTTTAATCTTGATGACCCTCCTATTGAAAGTGGACAATCTTGTCAAACTATCAATCACCCCATCAATCGGGTCATTAACCCTACTATTGCATCATCATATTCCATCTTAATGCTTGACTCATCACCTCTACTCATTCAAAAGGAACTTCAATCCCTACCCCCGCTTTTACGAACTTTCACTCTACAGCTCCACATGTTCCACACGATCCTGTTGGGACATCTTTTCACCCGAGAATGCAGACCCTTGCCAATCAAATACAATCAACTGGAGGGAAACCACCATCTAGTGGACCTATCCCTCATGGAGAACCATCATTCTATGGAAGGCCTACCCCTCTTGGGGGATAGCCCCCTTTTCATGCTCCTCCTGGAGGGCAACCTCTTTTTGCTAGTCATACCCCAGTTGTTAATCCACTGCCGACAGGGGGAAAACTTTGTTTTCTGGAAACCCTTCACAACCTTGGGGAGTATCTTCAGGAGGCACTTTTACCCAACCCCACATTGGGGGGAATTCATATCATAACCCACAAGGAGGAGTATCAAATCATGTTCCTTCCTGAATATATTATGGACAACTTTATCTGGGTGACATCCCAAACACCACCTGGATTCCTCAGGGACAACAACCTTATCCTCCTCATGGATCTAATGTGTACCCACCTCCAATATCTACTCCTTACCATCCTCAAGGGAAAAAAAATTATCCTCCTTATGGGCAAGAAAATCACTCCGCTTATAATGCTCAGAACCCACCGGGTTATGCAAATGTTTCTCATCCATCATCAAATCCTGTTTATCCTGGAAAGAAACAACTGTATGTAGGAGGACCTACTGGTTACAACTATCCACCTAACCCAGTTTACGGTCCTAGTGGTGTTCCTATGCCACACCAGTATCATCAACAAATTAACCGACAACTACCTTTCCTTGCAACACTGGATCTCCCAGACTTGTCTCGATTAACTAATGATCTTATTTTTCATTCACCGGTTTGGCCAGTCATTCCAGCTAAACTTCCTTTTGATATTCTGAAATTTAACAGAAACTCTGGAGAAGACCCAAATAACCATGTGATAACTTTCCATTTGTGGTGTTCATCAAACTCCCTCATGGATGATTCTGTACATTTGCGTATTTTCTAGCGAGCACTTACAGGCTCAGCAGAAAAGTGGTATATTGAACTACCACATGCTTCTTTTCATGATTTCAATTCCCTTGCCATGTATTTCCTCATGCACTTTCAACTACCTATTCACTACGAGAAAAGTACTCAACTCTTGACCTCCCTTCGTCAAACTGACTCTGTGCATATCTCTGACCGTATTCATGAGTGGAGACAACGAAGAAGGATGATCAAGGTAATCATTCCTGACATATTATTGGTGGAATGGTTTACTAAATCACTTTTACCACTGATTTCTCACGATGTCTCTATGGGTGGCATGGTCACCGAGGAAGAAACCATTGCTCCGGCTCAGTACATAGATTTGGTTTATTCACAACCTGGTACTTTGTATGATTTGCTTCCAAATGTTACTCGAGATAATACCGATCCATCCAAGCCGTCATCCTCATCTCATTCAAATGGTGTTATCGGTTCCGTAAAAACTCAATATACTTCCCAATCGACCACACTCTCCTCTACCTCCCCACAAACTCAGATCTCTGAGGTGAATATAGTTCAATATTCCCCTTCACAAAAATCCATAGGTAAGAAGAAGACAAAAAGTAAATCAAAAAATGTTAATAACAATGAACAACCCAAAAATCCATCTCAAACACCTGCTACCGAAAAGAAGCCACAAAGGAAACTAAAATCCTCATGTATCATGTGTGGTGACGATCACTACACTCGAGACTATCCACATCGCAATGAAGTGGCCAAAATTTTCCAGGGAAATTCACAACCCATTGTTCTTACTCATATTTTTCCATAGCAACAATCCATGGTTTCTCAAACCCCCTCTTCTGGGGGTAGTTCTAGCAATCCTCATGACGATGCCTCGACGAGTGCACATATTTATATGTTTAATGGGATTAATTTGCACGCTCACTCTAAGACACATGACACACCAGGTAACCCTGACAAAGGAAAGGATACTAGTGGTACCGGTACTTTACCAGATCCATCATCATCCTCTGTTAGTCATCCATCTGTTAATCCTCCATATGGACCACTTCAGATTGAGAAACCTACATTCGACTCTATCTTACACCCTCCTAAGAGCATTATCCAAAAATATACCTTTAATCCTAGTTCACGTGACGTCCAGAACTACAACATTGTTGAATATTTGGCTCAAGCACCGTGTGCTATGTCTGCATTAGAAGTTCTGCAGCACTACTCCAGTCAACGTAGAACTCTGTTGGCCGCTATTGGCGTTGTTAATCCTAAGTCATCCAACCATATCATGTTTAACCTAGACAATTATGCATCTCACCTCTCCCACCAACTTACTTTTCAAGTTGATGTTGTTGTTCACAATCAACAAATCCACCGAACTATTCTGGATGAGGGAGCCTCAACTTGTGACATGTCTTTAGCGTGTTGGAAAGGTTTTAAATCACCCACACTTAAAAAATCCCCAACGATGTTACATGCCTTTGATGGATGAGGTTTTCATCCCCATGGGATTTTACAGTCCCTTCCCATCCAATTGGGTGGCAAAACTATCATTGTTGAAGTCTAGGTGGTCGATGCTCCCCTCTATTACAACTTGTTACTTGGAAGAAGTTGGTTTTATGCTATGAATGCCATTGCCTCGTCAGTCTTTCGATGTGTACAATTTCCTCATCAGGGAAAAATTTTCATTGTTGATCAGTTGGATTTTTGCACGACTGATGCTCGCGCTCTCGCTGCCAACAATATTCCTTTCTTGGGAGACCACAAGATCACGTATGAAAGAATTGGTGTTGGCTTACTGAAATATTCTATCCTCATGCGTACCTTACCTACACCACTTCCACTAACTACACATCATATTTACACCATCAATATGATTTCAACCGCAACTTATCAATCTTTGGAATCATCTAACCCTTGGATTGTACCTAGTCCTTTGAAATTTGATGCAATAGGTGACACGGTGCCACTTAGTTCAGATGAAACCTCATATGTTTCTATCCAATCCACTTCTCCCTCATCGGATGACCAACATCTATTGGCACGTGATAGTTACTCGATGCCATCACGGCTAAGTTCCTTGTCATCTGCGATCGACTACATTTCCCCAATTTTTCCTTCTGATGAATCTATCATTGAAATGTTGAGCATTGACGAGCTCCCTCAGGATGATAACCATCATCGATCCTCTTTTCTTCCTCCTCATGAAGAAATTTGGGTAGATATCCAGTCTATCTCCCCTCCTGATGTCAATTTTCCATCATCTCCCATGCCTTCGACTTCCGGTGATTTGGATCTGGTAGTTGACATGGTGATCTCTTCAGTAGTGCTTTTGGAACCTGATCTCCTTATCCTTGTCGCGGCCCTTGACATGTGTTCCTTCCAGAGTKATTTTCTTCCATCTAGTGAAGATCTCTTGGAAGCCATGACCAAGTTTTGTCCCTTGACATCGTATCCTTCCAAAGCGTTATTCTCTTGGAAGCCATGATCAAGAAGAATCCATGAGCATAKTTTCACTTCTTTGTGGTAAGCTTGTTAAAAAATGAAACAGAGGTCACGATAATAGTTTTCCTCTATGTAGCAAGCTCATTAAAAAATGAAACAGCAATCTAGGGATTGAACCCGGAGCCCTGAGCATAGTTCTTTTTCTGTGTCAAGCTCGTTAAAAAATGAAACAGTCACCTCTCTTGAACCTTCTTTTCATCCACTCTTATCCTTTTTCTCCATCTAGTAGAGAAATTGGTGACAACCTCAAAGTTGGTGAATGAATTGAAGCTTGGAGGGCATGTCTCCAGCCTTTGATGATCATTCTAGAGTTAAGCCACTAACTTTCAAGATGGGGGCATATCGAGCTTGGTCTTTGTTCTTTCTCGTGCTCGAAAAAACATGAGAATGTAACCGAGCAGACTTTTATCACTTTTTTGGACTCACATGGATATATGAAAAAGGAACCCCTTGGAGTTGTCTTTGAGCTCTTTTTAGACTCTCTAAACATGAAAATATTGTCGAGTGATCTTGCTTCCTTTCCCACTCATTAAAAGGTTTGAAAGGGCATATTTCGAGTGATAATTATCTCTTTTTCGGCCTCGCGAGACTAACATTATGAAAAAGGACAAAATTGGAGTTGTCTTTAATTTGTTTTCAAACTCTATGAATATGAAAAACCACTGAGTTTACCTTCTATGGACTCGTTAAACAATCAGACATTGAAGGGCCCATACGGGACCGAACCCTTACTTCTTCTAGTTTTCTAAACAAAGGAAGAGGGACTTACCGAAGGTGAGTCATATCAAGCATGTGTTACCCTCCTCGAGCTCATTAAATTAAAAAGAGGTAATCATCTATATGGATGGGGGAAAAATTGAAAGAAGCAAGCCAAGAAGTTTTTGAGAACACTACCAGTAAGTCTTATGGTCTCCCTTGAACACGACACTTGTCTTTGCACGCATTTTGATTTGTTGAACCTCTACACTGAGCCAATCCTTTGAGTTTCTTTTACTCCTTTGGGTCACCTGATGAAAGTCACAGCATCCATTGCATTATCAAGCTTTGGCCCTTGTAACATTTATGTTGTCGTGCCTCATTGTTCAAGGGAAGTATCTACCTCGAGAGTTAGCCATCACAAATATCTTGTTTCAATACTCGTGTCATTCCATGTTCATTTGATCTACCAATTACATCTTTGTGTCAGTTTTATTTCGTTGATGGGGGATACATCAAGGCCCTCCTTCGACGAGTCTATTCCTATCGACTTCAACACATTATCCAGGAACTAGACTTAGAAACTAGTTAGTACCTTGGGACTTGCATGCCTCAATGGCAGGCCTCCTCATGTCTGACAATGGGTTTACATCATTGACCTCTGATCGTATGATTCCATGGATGTTCAAATTTAGATCATCTATTCACATTCATTATAATGTACTAGAGTACCTTGGGAATCATTGACATCAATGGTTATTTTCCTTGCACCTGTTAACGGTTTAGATCATTGACTGGTAATCAAGTGGTTTCTACCATGTTTGACATCAGGACATCTATTCACATGGTTAGATTCGTACTACATTGGGATCAGTAAGAAGACCCTGGGTTGAGTCATCACTCTTATATGCACTTTGCCCAAGTTGTGAAGGAGTTCTATTGAACTATGACACATATAGTGTTACATAGATCCACTTTGTATTGGTCGTGGTTATGTCTTGTCATCTTGTAGATCCACTGTGTATTCTTCTTGGCTACGATCAGTTCAGGTTATAAAAGTATAGATCCACATTGTATCTACAATGGCTATACCACTTTTTCAATACAATTATGGATCCACAGTGTATTTTATGGTGGCCATACCTAAAAAGTCTTTATCACTCAAGCATAGGTATACTTGCCTTGGGTTTGAAACATGTCATAATATTTGTTTGATGGTTGTGTGAAGATTTTTCCAGTTTCTTTGCATCCATACCCTTGCTCGAAAAAGTATACAAAGTACTTCAGTCATCATCGTATTCTAACTTCATACCTTGGGGGGCAATCTGTTACACCTCAAAATTACTCACTTTGATAGTGTCGCAAGTGTTGTCATTACGAGTGTTGTAAGTGTCGCATCTTGTCTGTAAGTGTCACATATTGACTATAAGTGTTGCAAGTGTCGAAAACATCATGTTTCCATATTTCCTATTTCGTTCCCATAACGACATCATGAAGACACTTAAGACACCTCAAAGGATAGTGTGGAAGAAGAAAAATCACTTGGCAAGAAGTGCAAACCCTTTGCCATTGGAAAAACCACTCAAAAAATGAATTTTGAAGAGGAGTTCTCCCCTAAACGTTGTCAGGGAGGGTTGGCACTCCCTGAGCCTCTTTGGGGGAGTGCTTGAGCACCCTGTGCACCCTTATGGGGGAGCGCTACCCTCTTTTGAGAAATCTTTAGGCAAATTAAGAAAGAATCCCTCAATTCCTGAAGGTAGTTGGATTCAAATATATGGTCAAGGCATGATCTTAGGGGAGATCCTCAACTCAAGGAGAGGAATCCTCAACTCATTCCAAATATCTCTCAAGTGGTTGAACTCCTCTAAGGTTATATAAGGAGGCCTTATCATGGTGAAAGGAACAATGGAAATTTGGAATTACATCAAACTTATGATATCATGAGTGAGATTTCATCAAAGGAATCAGTGGAGATTGATTGAGAAAAGGGGTTGGACAAGGAGAACTGGAAGAGGCTTTTGCATCTTCATTCAAAGGATTGTAAGTAATTTTACTTGTTCTCATTAATATAATCAATGCTTGGCTTTTTTCTTTCAAACTTGTACTTGTTCCATATAATTTTGTCTGAAGTAGATGGATCCATGATTGATCTAATCTCAGTAGATTAGGAAGTCCATTGTATCTTTGTTTGTTTTGCAGGACCTATCAAGGAGCTCAAGATCGAAGCTCAGCCTGGACTTTGCAAGGACAAATGTCATTCATAAGGTACGTATCTTTCTCCTTCTCTTTCTTTCATTAGCTTGATTACATCTAAAAGGAAGTCAGTGTCCATGTTAAGCACCTTATTTATTGGCCTTAGGAGTTTAGAAACCAAGAGAGAATCCACTTGTCCATAGGGAGATTCACCTACAATAATGAATTTTGGTGCTTCATCTCTCGGGGTTATGTTTTTTGGATGTCTATGGTTTTTGACATTCCTGTTTCTTGTAAAAAGGCCTTCAGAGCCTCATTGTAACCATCTTCTTGTGAATGAGTGCAACCATCACATCTCTTATCAAACATAAGCCACCACCATTCCATTAATATTGTTTCTACTACATTTTATAGTGTCAGCTTATTTCCTTATTGAATAGAAAACCAGTTTTATTGTATCTTTGTTATTTTGTGTTAAGAACCTGTTAATAATCTGCAGTCATTTCATTCTTCTAATAAAATCTAGATTAGTGGTATCAGAGCATTTTGCTCCTTGTCGTCTTAATGCATGTCCCCAACAAGGTCGGAGTACAAAGAGTTGGGTCTTGATCTTGTTTCTCTTGAGGAAGAAATATCTCACACGCCCAAGAGACCTCTCATGGAAGGAGAAAAGAAATATGATGGGACATGAGATCCTTTCAAAATGTTGCTTAAGGAAGTCCTCATGAAATAGAGGAATGAGATGATGGATAGTTTTGTGCAAATCCTTCAATGGCTACCAACAGGCGACGCATATTCTTTGAGCGGAGGCGTCACCCCCTTGAAGGTACAAATAAACTTTGATATTCCTATATTTGAAGGTAAGATAGATGAAAATGCTGTAAACAAGTAGTTGAATCTACTACAAGGGTATTTTTCCATCCATAACTTTTCAAATAGAGAAAAGATTACTTTTTCACTCCTCAAATCCGTTCCCCATGTCAAAGATTGGTGGGAAACTTTCTGTGAGCAAAAGGAAACAGAGAAAATCTCATTATTTATAGTCATGGCCACCTGGGAATCCTTCAAGAATGTTATTAAGGAACAATACTACCCTGTTGGAAGTTATGATGACTTGTATACCAAATGGACCACACTGCAGAAAGGAAGAGACCAAGCAGTGCCAGATTTCACAAATATCTTCCATAGCTTGTGCACCAAGTTGGGTATAAAATATTCAAAGTGAAATCTAGTGCTCAAGTATCACATTGATCTGCAGAGATACATCCAGGTAGAAATGGAATTTTTAGACATCTCATCCTTGGGCGCGACATACTGATATGTCGTCAAAATCAAGAAGAAAATCAAACAAAAAATGTGGCAATTTGGGTTTGGGAACCCCTCACAAAAAAAGCCAGAAAAGGGTGGCCCCAACCCATAGAAAAAAGGATATAGAAAATATGGGCAGTATCAAGACAACCAGTCCAAGCCGCAAGAAAATAAGGACATTAGAAAGACAAATAAAGATACCGGGAAGTGGTGCAACTTCCATAAGATCCCTTGGCATAACACTATTGAATGTCGCTCAAACCAGTCACTAGTGGCCGAAGTGAGAGCCTCTAAATCATATGTGGGTTCTAACTCTGAGTCAAAACTAGAAAGGGGAAGACAGATCATTGATGTGGAACCCAGTGCCACCATTGCTACCTCCAAGCTCTAACCTGGTGAACCAAACGAGCCAGAAGAATGAGAGTGCCTCTTCCATTCAAATATGTGGGTAAAAGGAACCCCACTGCACTTCATTGTTGATAGCGGTAGCCAGAAGAACCTCATCTTAGCATATGTCGTCAAGCAACTAGCCCTGCCAAAAATGCCACACCCACAATCCTACACCATTGGATGGCTTTTCCAATGAAACGATCTCTGCATCAACCAACTGTGTTGATTGTTGTATGACATCAATCCCTTCAAAGACGAGGTATTGTGTGATGTTTCTCCTCTCAAAGTGTGATGTTATTTTAGGACAACCTTGTTTATGGAAACATCATGTTGTATATGAGTCTAGGCCTCGTAGTGTTATTATTACTTTGAACAGGAAATTGTATAGGATACCCAAGGTAGTCCCACCTAGTGCTATTTCCTTGATCTCTACTAAGAAATGTAGGAAGGTCATATCTCATATGGGGAAGTTTGTCTTCTTTGTGATTCGCTCTCAGAATGAGTGAAATATCACAGCCATATCCAGGGTCTCTGTAGCTGACCTCTCCACACAACAAAAGCAAGTAGATAAGGTCGTGGAAGAATACTTAGATATATTCTCCTCACCTACCAAGGTACCTCTGCACTATCAAGTCAAGCACCCCATCGATCTGACCCCCAGAGCACCGCTGCCCAATGGGCCAGTCTACCGCTACTCTCTGTTAGATAATGAGGAGATCAAGTGAGAGATCTAAGAACTTCTCCACAAGGGGCACATCAATACTAGCTCATCGCCTTACGGGATCCCAATCATGTTGGTATAGAAGAAAGATGGAACCTGGAAACTTTACATTGATTACCGGGCTCTGAATAAAATCACAATCAGAAACTGGTACCCGATTCCCCAAATCGATGACCTCCTTGATCAACTCATGTGGACCAAATACTGAATTAAGATTGATCTAAATTTTGGCTACCAGCAGGTCCTGATAGAACAAACAAATGTATGGAAGACTACCTTCAAGTTAAAGGAAGGAATTTTCGAATGGTCGGTCATGCCCTTTGGTTTGACAAAATCTCCAACCACTTTCATGGGGATGATGGAAGATATCCCGTGACCATTCACCAATACTTTTTTAGTGGTGTATCTAGATGACATTCTCATTTATAGAAAGACTTTGGTCGAACACTTGCAACATATTCAACAAGTTCTGCACACCCTGTGGAAGCACAAGCTATACGCCAACTTAGAAAAATTCTCCTTTGGCATGGACATGGTCCATTACCTGGACTACATCATTGATCAACATGGTATACATGTGGATCCAACAAAGATCCAAGTCATCTGTGACTGGCCAGCCACAACCACACTCACTGAGCTTCGGAGCTTCTTGGCCCTTGCCAATTTCTACCGTAGGTTCATGTCGGGATTCTCCCATATTGAATGGGCCCTCATCCAAATAACCAGTGGTGGTGGTAAGGTGAAATTTGCATGGGGCTAGTCCCAACAACAAGCGTTCAATGATTTGAAGCAGCCCTTGTGCTCAGCGCCAGTACTTTCACTACCAGACCTACAACAACCCTTTGAGATTGAGACAAATGCTTCAAACTATGTTGTGGGTGTTTTTCTCACTTAACACGACCACCCCGTGGCCTATCATAGTGAGACACTATCAGATTTTGTCCATAAGTATCCTACTTACGACAAAGAAGTGTACTCCATTGTCCAATCCTTCCGCTAGTGGAGACATTACATTATTGGGAAGGAGACAATCATCCACATTGATCATAAGTCACTATAGTTCATGCATACACAAGGAAAATTGCAGAATGAACACCATCAAAAGTGGTCCACATACTTGTAGCAATTCCACCTCAACATCAATTATAAAACAGGAAGCACCAACCACGTCATTGATTTCCTCAGCAGACCACCAAGCACAACACTCACTATGGTGCTAGACTCTTGTGGATATGAGACCTTTGGATGACCCCAACTCTATGAGACAGACCTGGAATTCGCCACAACCTACCAAATTTTGGGTGAAAATGCAATTGTTGATAATTTCCATCTTCAGGATGGGTTGTTGTGTCATCTGGGCCATATATGTGTTCCATCAAGCGAGTGAGCGAAGATGATCTGGGAAGCCCACTACATTCGGGTGGCAGGACACTTTGGCATCGAAAATACAGTGGTTATTCTACAGAAACATTTTTACTGGCCGAAAATTCGAAAGGAGCTCAACAAGTATCTCAGGTCCTACACTACCTATGTTATTGCCAAACCGACCACTAAGAAACATGGCCTATACACCCCTCTTCCTACTCCTGACAGGCCATGGGAATCTATCTAAATGAACTACATGTTGGGCCTCCCGTCCACCAAGAGGGAAAATGATTGTGTTTTTTTGGTTGTTGATTGCTTTTCTAAGATGGAAATTCTTGTTTCCTGCAAGAAAATCATCACAACAAAGGCCACTTCCAAGCTCTTCTTTGAACGAGTCTGGGTACATTTTGGAATCCCACAAGCCATTGTCTTAGATCGGGACAATCAATTTCTCAACACATTCTGGTCGAATCCTCGAATAGATATTTCTAACAAGGTATTGAGCGCATCAAATGAAGTTTGTATGCAAACATTACAACCCCAGGAAATTGATGTACTGACTTATCCAAATGGGGCCCACATGACTTTTGGCGCTTCATCTCCTAGGGTTATGTTTTTGGATGTCTAGGGTTTTTGGAATTTCTGTTTATTCTAAAAATGCCTTCAGATCTTCATTGTAACCATCTTCTTGTGAATGAGCACAGCCGTCACATCTTTTCTCAGAGATAAGCTGCCACCATTACAACAAGATTGTTTTCCGCTGCATTTTACAGTTTCAACTTATTTCCTTATTGAATAGAAAATCATTTTTACTGTATCTTTGTTATTTTTTGTTAAGCACATGTTAATAATCTGTATTCATTTCATTCTGGTCATAAAATCCAGATCACCATATCCTTATTAAATATCGTCATGGAACTATAGTGTATTTATTGGAGGTTGTGATTTGAGTCAATTGTATTCTGAGCATAGGTATTCCTACCTTAGGGATGGAACATATATTAACATTATTTGATGGTTTTCTGCAACTTCTACCAGGTTCTCCAACTCCATACCCTTTCTTCGAAGAATCTACAAAGTTTTTCGTACATCAACATTCCTCTTATGACTACACACTTTTGGATACAATCTGTTACACATTAAAATTCCTCACTTTGGCAGTGTCACAAGTGTCGCACTTTCATTGTCGCAAGTGTCACAAGTATCTCACTTTTATTGTCCCAAGTGTCACAAATTTCTCATTCACTTTTCCTAAGTGTCGCATCTTGAACGACACAATGAAAACACTCACTACAACCCCTAAAACATGTTAGAAGAAGAAGCCACATCAGTTAATAGTTAGAAAAATAGTTTTACCTAGGGAATTACTCATCTTGGTGACTTTTTGGAAGATCAACGCTCCCCTGCTCATACATAGGGAGCGCTATCACTTCTTTTCCATCTTAGGGAGAGTGTTGTCCACTTTAATGGAGTGTTGAGTTGGTTGAGGGAATATTGGAGGAAATACCACTTTCCTCTAAAGACAACTATGGATGGTTGGGTTAGTTTGGCTTGAATCGGAATCAAGGGCTGCATCTAAAGAAGATATCACAACTATTGGAGCCATATCCTCAATTAATTCCAAATATACTCAAGGTGGTTGAGCCTCTCAAAGCCTATAAATAGAGGCATTTCCATCGTGAAAAGGAGGAGAAATCAGCAAAACATTGTTATTTTGATTGTGGATCTTTCGAGAAAGGGTTGGATGAGGAGGACTTGGAGAGGCTATTGCAACATCATCTGAAAATTATAAGTTTCATTTTGAAGTTCTCATTAATATACTTGGCCTATTTGCTTCAAGTGTGTGTTTACATGTGCTTGTATATGGTTGTCTTAATCTACATAGATAAATTTATTTTGTTTAATCCATTAGAGTAGGAGATAGTCATTTGTTTCTTTATATTTATTGCAGGTGTTGTTTGGATCTCATGGATTGGAGCAACTAGAATAAACGTCGTAAAAGAGGTACATCATACTTCCCCTCTTTCTCTCTTTTTTGATGGAAAAAATGAATCTATAGGAATGGTAGTGTCCAAATGTAATTTTCTATCTTGGTAGAGGGGTCTGTAATCCAAAGGAAAGTTCACCTATCCGCAGGGGAATATTTTCGTTCTCTTTTCTACTATTTTCTAAGGGAAAGTTCACTTGGAATATCAGATATCATTGAAGAAATATATATTCCTCATTCATTCCCCTATTCTCCTATCTCACTCTCCCCCCTTTATAGGCCTCAAATGATATCTATGAAGGATTCTATATTCCTACCCATACTTAAAGTCAAAACCCTAGGAAGAGAATCTTCATCATGAGAGAAATCATTAGAGGAGTTTTCATATTTAAACGTATGAAAAATAATTCATTCCCAAGAATAAATGTTTTTTTTACCTTATCCTAATCTCAAATCCTTATTCCTATCATTAACCCTAAAACACCTCTAAGGTCATTTGTTATTTATAGCTTATAGGGTAAACCTTCTTTATAAACAAAATCTAAAATGACATTTTGTGCGTGAGGAATTAATCAATATTTATTCTCTAAACATTTACCCAAAATTCTATTTTCAAAAGAATTCATCCCCTCCATCCCATTAGCAGACCCCTTAGTGACTCAAACTTCTTCAAATACCGTTGGATAACTTTGGCTATAATTCATTATTAAATCCTTCTCTCCTTCTTTGCCATTCTCCAATGAACATTTTTCTAATGCAATGATTTCATTGCTCATTTATTTTATTGAGTTATGATTTAATGTAAAATTTTGTGTCCTTATTCCCTCATGCTTCTCTTGACTTAAGTGGCATTCCTCTCCATTCCTCTTCACATCAAATTTTCTCCTCCACCAAAATTTCCTTTAGAAATATTGATTATAATCTTATACAATGTGGCCATAATCTTAGCAATGGGAACACTTGAACTAAATTTAATTATAGTCTATAATTTAAGAATAAACTACATTCCCTACCACAATATCCATTCAATCCAAAAGGCCTTCAATTATCCACCTCAACCAACAGGTCTTCCATCATCCAATAGACACTTGATTTGAAGAAGACATCTATGCCATTTGTTTTATCTAAATTTTTTCCTACCTCCTTTAATATTTTCAAGACCATGGATCCATAGGTAGTCCATGTAACTTGGCAAAAATTGGAAAATTCTCATAGAGAATTTTGTACCAAGATCAAAACAAATAGTCCAGGATTTCAAAGAAGAAAAAGGCATCCCCCAATACCATTATCCCTCTAAAATTTTCTTCAAATCCACCTCAAAATGAAATAGTAATCCAATCCATTCTCTAAGTAAGAGATGACAAGTAGGCCCATACCCTAGGGTTTATATCCAAGCCTACAAGACCCAATTATTCAATGAATTTTCAAACATTTGATGACCAATTTTTTTTTCTAATGAGTGTTTTCCCTGAATACTCCAAGGTTTTTTCCACCCTCAAATTATCCCCAAGTACCATTATAACTCTCAGCCTTCTTTTCTTCACCAACTGTTTTTACCTCTTTGAATTTGGGACCTCAAATCTATCATGATCAAGACTTTCCACCTTTCTCCACTGAAAGATTCTAGATCTAGAATCTTTCCTACACATCTTAAACCCTAGAAACAATCTTCTAGAACTATAAAGGTTTCTATATTGTTTTAGTTCTGAAGCAAAGGTTGAATGCTAAGCCTAACTTCATTCTTCATTCCAAACAACTTAACTTGAAAAAATAATATTGGATCCTCATTAAGTATGTGTTATTTCCCACACCCTCAATAAACCTACCATGCAATCCATTAGTTGATTTTGTTATAGGTGGACTCCTAACCAAATCAATAATTTAAAAAGTATATATCTAAACTTGCAAGAACTGAGAATAGACTCAACTCATCCGAGTTTGAAAAATATTTAGAGGTATTCTATAAAGCAAAAGTATCCCAAGGGACCCAAAACCATGCACCCATTACAACAACTAAACCTCTTTCGACTTGAATAAACAAAGATCATTAACCATTATGGATTTTTAAAATAATCTACCATTTGTGTCTCTACCTCCCCCTTATAGATAGAATTCCTCTCGACACCAACAATACAATAAGTAAAAAAATCATTAAAGTTCCAAGATAATATTTTTAATCTGTAAATGTTGTATTATAAATTAGTGCATTGATATGGACGTCATGGCACATCAAGTAATAACAAGATAATACATGAGAGACAAACAAACTGTAAAAATATACATATCATGATGTATAAATTATTTTCCAGAACCATCAATTTATATATTTTGTATCGCATTACTAAGTTGTTTTATTATTCGTATGGTGATTTTTAGTCCCTGTCGAAGGCGTAGAGGGACTATAGTGATCGGTAATCCATTGAATTTATACTAGTTTGTCATTTGACTACAATTTTTTACATACTTTCTAACGTTTGACATAGAGAACTAGAAGCATTATTTTTTATATAATAAAAAGAACTATATATGTGATGATCTGATTTGATGATAGATTTGAGGTCTTATTGCTAGCTTCACTATTCCCAATGAATTATATGTTGCCATATCCAAAGTTTTATCATGTATGGTACTTTTTTTATTTGTACTAATCATATATTAATGTTTAGATATCCAAGGTTTATAGTGATCGATAATTCCAAAGTTTATAAGCTTCTATTGTGATTTATTTTTTTATTTGTGCTATTATTATTATTACTCCTTTGTATTTGTATTGAAATTTATTGACACTTTTTTTGAAGTGCTTGAATTGGCCTGGCGTGATATCTTAAATGTTTACATGATGTGAGGTCCTCAAACATGCCTGACAACTTAAATGTTTTCATACCGTGAGGCCCTTAGATAGCCTGGTAGCCTTAAATGTTTATCTAAATAGGCTTCTCAGAGTACAGTTTTCCTCAAAATTTTCCATACAATGCTGCAGTGAATTTGGACAATATTGTTGTCCACCTCCAGTTGAATAGACATTGTATGTTTCATACTTCTTCTAGGATTAGAATGCAATTTCGTCATCATTGAAGCTATATACATTGTTTACCGGTTCGGTGGTGCTTCTTCTTCGTTGGTTCATCGGTTGTTGCTTGTTGTTGTTGTTTGATTCACAATTCGACTTGTGCTTCTATCTTTCATCATTTTGGAGTAAGTTTCCATGCCATAAATTCATTTTGTATTCCTTCTTTGTTGTTCATTGTTTGTAGTTTGCAAGTAAGAATTTTTTCTTATTTCTAATGGCATGTTCATCGTATGTTTTCGGTTCCTTCTGTGCTTCGGCTACAGTTTTGTAATCGTTGGAGATACATATGTTGTTTTCTGGTTTGGTGGTTGTTTCTTTTTCGCTAGTTCATTGGTTCGGCGATTGCTGGTTGTTTTTGTTTGGTTGAAGTTTACAATTTTGGGGCCCTGGGGCTACAGTTGGGCATGTTCGTGATTTCTCATTGGTTTGGTATTTGTTGTTTTCTTTTGTTTACTTCAGATTTACAAGGTTGGGGTCCTACGCCGACACTTGGAGTTGTATTTTATTATTATTATCATTATTATTATTATTATTTGGGCGGTTTACGGTGTTCATACCCTACACCCACGAGTGGACATGTGGTTGTGTTATTTATTGTCTCTGGCAAGGTTAAGATCTGTTCTAATGTAAAATTTTGTTAATACTTTATTGTTGACATGATAGAAAATAGTGGCATAAAAAATAATTGGACAACTACATGTGCAATTGCAATATCTGTTGTTTTTTTGTTAAAATAAAACATGTGCAAGATGCACTTATAAACCATGTATGGTGAATGCGCCCATATAACAATACATGTTATTTATCCTCTACACATACTCGTGTGACCACGATACAATTTGTATTGTACTTGAGATATGATATGTATAGCAAAGAGAGTGCAAAATTATATTTCCATGTCTAGAAGCATATCTGGATACTTTGCCACAAAAAACCAAAATATATTGGCTATGGCGATGCACTTTCTTAATATTTTGTGGCTTGTAATATAATTTGGGCAGGTAAAAAGTTTATATACTTACATCCATGGATGGAGAAAAGAAAAGGTTCATGTTTCTTCCTATCTTTTATTATATTCGTTGATTTTCATTTACTATATGTACATATTACTTGTTCTCTGGTGCATACCATATTTCATTCATGTTCATTTTGTTTTGTGCATTCCCACATTCAAACAAACAAAATAGCTAGAGAAAATGACAGAGTCTTGACTGTAGTAGTCGAAGAGGAGATACAAAGGTGCATGATTGTACTGTTATTTCATATTCGGTTGTTTTGTATTTCATTTATTGTCTATATGTGTGTTCACCTAGTTTATTRTATGTATATGTTGTGGGCCTTCCTACATAATAACTTATCTTCATTACATGTCTTCCTGCATACTAACTTCCTTGATATCCATTGTATTTTTCCTGCATTGCTACATTTAAACAAACATAATCTATGGAGAGGACGATGGACTCTTTGGCRCGAATGTAGATGAGGAGTTCTAGAGGTGCATATTTGTACTCTTATTTCATAATCCAGTGTTGAGTATTACAATTATTGTCTGCGTATTTTTTGTGCTTGTTCCACTGCTTTGCACCTTTTTTTTTCTTTTCTTTTTTTATTTACCCCCTTGTATGTATATGCTATGTATCTTTCTGCTTATTCTCATGTGAATTGTATTTTGCTTGTTGTTACATTGAAATAAATAGAGTTGTTTTTCTTTCTTTTACATGTCTTTCTTCATACTAACTTGCCTTCATGTCCATTGTATATTCAATGTTTCTACCTTGAAATAAACAATCTGGTTGGACAGGAAGATGAATTCTTATATGCAACATCAAAGGGTTCTATGGTACAATCTTCGAAAAGGTATACCAATTGTGCTAGTAAATTAAATATACAAAGCGGGTGGGGGCATTTAATATTATACTAGAAAACAATGACCTGGCAGCAATGGGCCTTTGTGCCCTCCCCATTTCTACTTTTTCCATTTTTTATTATCCCTTTTGATTTCTAATTTCTCTGCTTAGTGGTATTTCTGAAAATTCCTTGGTGCATGGGCTGGCAGATTCATGGGTTCACATTTATGGTCACGTTTCTACCTTATTCTATACTTACCCACTTTGTCAATTGCGGTTATCGGGCTGGCGGGTTCAAGATTTCTCCCTTGGATTTTGGGGTTCCGAGATATACATATTAGTCATCATGCCTCGCCATGATGCCCTATTTACTGTTACACATTTTTCCAGTCAAAAAATCAGAGGCATATAATTTGACCCTCAGGTCCTTATGTTTCCTGAGTATCCCTTGACACCCTATTTAGCATTCCATCTCCTTCCACCCTGCATGTGACATTAATAATTGTTATGGGAAGTATACAATGCATATGTTTTTTTATTCTTTCTGATGTTCATCTACACATGCTTGCATTAGAAACAGTTGGACTAGTGACATGGCCATCAACAGTCATTCATCCCAGACATCAACAGACCGACAAGGCCAAAGGTAAATATGCATACATTATCTTCCTAGTAATTTTACCAAACACATATCTTCATCTATTTATTCATCTATGGCTTGGTGACTATGTTGATTTCATCTGCAATACATTTTTTGCAGTTCACAAGAAGTATCAAAAAGTACAAGAAAGACGTCAAACATAGCACAGGTTCCGCAGATTAAGAGGTGTGGTTGCAAACCTATGGCTCCATAATTCATCGAAGCTATGTGTCTACTTGTAAATTTATGTTAGGAAAAAAAGAAAACAAAAAAATAATGCATACTACCATTAACTTTACTTTTCCTGTTCAAAAATTGTCACCGGATATAGACTTGTAACACCCAAAGTACTATCAATAGAGGGCTTGACCAGCCGCCGAACTGGACAAGTATTCATCGGGGACATAATGGTCGTCTATAGCACCTACTTAGAAAAGGAAAACAAAACTAGATCCATTATGCATGCTGACATGACAGACAAGGAGGCCATGATGACAGTCACACTGACTATTCCTACACAACTTGTCTAGAAACATGCAGAAAAGATATTGCCAGGTAATGGGATATCCATTACAAATTTTAATATATTTCCCAAAACAGTATATGACCATGGTGACTATTATCGGATTATTTCGCTCAAAGAAACAAGTATTGTGGAAAAAATTCTCGTTGTTTGTTCAGAATATCGTTTCGTCCCGGACGCAACTATCAGCCAACTCGCACAGAGAAATGACATTTACCCAATCAAAACCATTGGAGCAGTAGTCACACTGGCGAGAAAACTTGGCTCGCAACACATTCTCCATATAAAATATGGAGAGTCGAACAATGACAAGGAAATGGTACCGTTCTCCATATCCAGTTTTGTCATTTACTTTCACATGTGAATGTATCTCGGTTAAGTTACACAAATATTGAATTGTTCCATGTTGTAGTTGAAATTGTTCGATACCTATTCAAATTTGTTTTCGTCAATGGAACAACACTTTCATAAAGGGAAATTTCCACTTATGCTCTACAAAAATATAACAAAGAAAAGGGATGTTAGAGAAAGGATCTTTCACACAACCCAAGAAACATTTGTAACGGAGTTGCGAGCAGACATAGTATAGGATCTAAGGAAACTAATTGTCTCTACAACTGTTGTGCATATACATCTATATAATCATCCTCTCTTTGCTCGTAAAAATAGCCTTCACCATTTTTTGCGGTTTGTTTGTTTGTTTTGTTGTTGTTTTTTTTTGGGGGGGGTGCAGTTGTGTATTATATTGTTCAATGTATTAATTCCAATGCCCATGTTTCTAGGTTGAAGGTGTTTTGGTTGTAGTGAATGCGTACTCGACCCCCTTTGAGCCTGTATGTGTGAAATTCAACTATCCTGCTTCTTCTTCCGCTTTGATAAGTGATGATACGATTGATTGTCTACGATGCAATGAAAAATATCCATATATATATATGGAAATTGCTTCAATGCTACCATCCGAACCGTGGGCAACACAACCATGCATTATACAATTAGGAAGCCTCTGTTACAATATGTTCTTCCTGGGTTAGCAGAATTTTCGTATAAAGCATACCTACAGAAAAAGGCAAGCAGTTTCTACATACTACATGAATTTCGGATACACAACAAATTTATCTTAAATGAGGACAATGCAATATTTCATATCGGTTGAAGAAAAAAGAAAAAAAAAACAAGAAAAAAAATAATATCAAGCTTTGGCAGGAAACAAAAATATCTCACGTGTCTCTGTAATATTTCTTCAACACCTAGATGGATGTTCTTCAGACTCGAGTACTTGAGAATATAATTACAAATGTAATCAATGTTGTTATTTTGATGTTTTCTTGCATCTCCCAGTAAGAAGTTTGCAATGTGTCTCTGCAATATTTCTTTAACACCTAGATGAATGTTTGTTGGACTCGAGTACTTGAGAATCTAATTACAAATGAAATTGATGTTGTTATTTTGATGTTTTCTTTCATCTCCCAGTAAGAATTTTGCAATGTGTCTCTGAAATATTTCTTCAACACCCAGATGAATGTTCGTCGAACTCAAGTACTTGAGAATCCAATTACAAATTCAATCGATGTTGTTATTTTGATGTTTTCTTGCATCTCCTAGTGAGGATTTTGCATATTTGTTTCGGTGTGCAAATAAAAGAAAAAAAACATGGTGGGTGGTTGTTTCTTTGATGGAGGATCCTGTACGTTTTTTGGGTGCCCAAGTTCGACAATTGTTTTTCAACTATTTAGCCATGACAGAATTTTTGCAATTTTCTTTCGGGTGCCGGAATAAAATAAAAATTTGTCTCCAATTATACATTTATGGTATGGTATCTGAATTGTTTCAATGCCCTAATTGAAAAAAAAAAGGGGAACTCGGCATGGATTGAAACATCAGATTGATATATTCAGATCTCGCTCTATAGATTGCACGTGCATAAGATTGTTCGGTCCACAAATGATATCAAATTGTTTGATGCAAAGGTCGATGTGTGCTGCTCTATGGAACCTTGTGGGATCTTGCTTGTGCTCTGTTTGGAGTTTACTTGGTTCTTGGTTGTATTCTTCGTCTATCAATTTGTATATCGCAGAACTCCGAGTGTTCTTTGGAGGACATAGAACAATAGAATTGCAATTCTTTTGCTAGCCAGCCCGCAAGTGCGCTTGTCAATTTGTATAGTACAAAACTCTGGGTGTTGTTTGTAGGACACAGAACTATAGAGGACATGCTTTTCCCTTTAATATATAACCTCTGTGATGCAAATGTAGTATGCGGCGCATTTTAGCACTTTTCCTTGATCGATGAACTTGGTAAAATTGGAATAATTTGAAATAAATGAATATATACTATGCAAAGTCCAATGGAGCTATTATATCAACAAGAGGCCCTTAAAATTCAAATTGGTCATTGTTATACTTGCGGTGATAGAATTTAAAAAAACTTTGTTTTGTTTACTTAAAATTTTTTTAAATAAGAGTTTTAACATCCTTTAATAATTTTATGTAATTAAATTGTACAATATCAATATTCAATATTAATAATTTAGTATTTGAAAATAATGTTTTTAGATAATGTTAKATGGTTGATAGGGATCACCATCCGTAAAAAATTGCAATCTTGAGCCCACCAGCCCTGGAGTCCGTCTGTCAATTTGTATATCGCGGAACTCTGAGTGTTGTTTGGAGGACATGGAACAATAGAAGTGCAATGATGAGCTAGCCAGCCCACAAATCCGCCTATCAATTTGTGTATCACGGAACTCTGGGTGTTATTTGTAAGACACAGAACAATAGAGGCCCAATTTTGAGACTTCCAGCCCGAGAACCCACGATCCAAAAATTTGAAATAAACGAATATATGTTATGCAAAGTCCAATGGAGCTATCATATCAACAAGAGTCCCTTAAAATTCAAATTGGTCATTGTTATACTTGCGGTGATAGAATTTAAACAAGCTTTGTTTTGTTTACTTCATTTTTTTTTTAAAACAATAGATTTAACATCCTTTAATAATTTTATGTAATTAAATTGTACAATATCAATATTTAATATTAATAATTTAGTATTTGAAAATAATGTTTTTAGATAATGTTAGATAGTTGATAGGGATCACCATCCATAAACAATCGCAATTTTGAGCATGCTAGCCCTGGAGTCCTTCTGTCAATTTGTATATCACGAAACTCTAAGTGTTGTTTGGAGGATACGAAACAATAAAAGTGCAATGTTGAGTCAACCAGCCTGCAAATCCACCTGTAAATTTGTATATCACAGAAATGTGGGTGATGTTTGTAGGAAACAAAACAATAGAGGCCCAATTTTGAGCCCGCCAGCCCAAGAACCCGTGATCCAAAAATTTGAAATAAACGAATATATACTATGCAAAGTCCAATGGAGATATCATATCAACAAGGGGCCCTTAAAATTCAAATTGGTCATTGTTATACTTGCGGTGATAGAATTTAAAAAAACTTTGTTTTGTTTACTTCATTTTTTTTTTTTAAATAAGATATTTAACATCCTTTAATAATTTTATGTAATTAAATTGTACAATATCAATATTTAATATTAATAATTTAGTATTTGAAAATAATGTTTTTAGATAATGTTAGATAGTTGATAGGGATCACCATCCATAAACAATCGCAATCTTGAGCTCGCCAACCCTAGAGTCCGTCTGTCAATTTGTATATCGTGGAAATCCGAGTGATGTTTGGAGGAAACTAAACAATAGAAGTGCAATGTTGAGCTAGCTAGACCGCAATTCCACTTGTCAATTTGTATATCGCAAAACTCTAGGTGCTATTTGTAGGACACATAACAACGGAGGCCCAATTTTGAGCCCGCCAACCCGAGAACCTACGATCCAAAAATTTGAAATAAACGAATATATAATGTGCAAAGTCCATTCAAGCTATCTTATCAACAAGAGGCACTTAAAATTCAAATTGGTCGTTGTTATACTTGCGATGATAGAATTCAAAAAAGTTTTGTTTTGTTTACTTCATTTTTTTTAAAATAAGAGATTTAACATCCTTTAATAATTTTATGTAATTAAATTGTACAATATCAATATTTAATATTAATAATTTAGTATTTTAAAATAATGTTTTTAGATAATGTTAGATAGTTGATAGGGATCAACATCCGTAAACAATCGCAATCTTGATCCCACCATACCTAGAGTTTGTTTGTTAATTTGTATATTGCAGAACTCTGAGTGTTGTTTAGAGGACACAGAACAATAGAAGTGCAATGTTGAGCCAATTATCATGCAAGTTCGCTTGTCAATTTGTATATCGCGGAACTCTGGATGATATTTGTAGGACACAAAACAATAGAAGCCCAATTTTGAGCCCGCCAGCCCGAGAACCCACGATCCAAAAAGTGGCTAAGTATGTAATGAGGGATCCGTATTGTGCTCTATAAAATATCATGTCCATACTTTATAAAAGTACATATTTAGTATGTATTATTCATTTTTTGGAAAAAAAATTGGGTGTGGAAGTTGGCAGATTCATGTCTTCAGATTTCCACTTACTTTTATATCACTAGGCCGACCAACCGCTTCTCCATTTAATATTGTAAAAAGTTTTTGGATCGCAAGTTTCCGAGTAGCAAGTTACCGGATAGGTGGGTTCAACATTGTGTTTCCATTGTTCCGCTGCCTCCAAACAACACCCGAACTTTTGCGATCTACAAATTAGAAAAAAAATTGAATTAAAAGAATATATACTATGTGAAGTCTAATGGAACAATCATATGAATGAGAGGACATTAAAATTCAAATTCGTCATTGTTATACTTGCGGTGAATCTAACAGTACAAAAACTTTACTTAAACATCCAAAAATTAATTTTCTTGTAAATTTTCGACACTTCTCTTATACAAACAGATCCTGGAAACTATAAACATTGCTCGTTGTATCTATTCCTTGATTGAAGAACCTTTTAACATGTTTAATGAACTTCATACTTACTATTAAAACCACCAATGGGGCTTTCTTACAGCAATTCCCTCTTCCGAAAATTTCCATCTTCTTTCTTTTTTGCCCTCTGCTTTCCCTTTCTAGTTACTTACTTGTTTTTAGGAAAATATCTAGGTGCGGGATTTGGCAGATACACGTCTTCAGATTTTCATTGTTACTTTTATATCACCAACCCGACAAACCACTTCCCCATTTCATATTGAACAAACTTTTTGAATCGCAGGTTCCCACATAGGCGCGTTCAACATTGCGTTTCCATCGTTTTGCTACCTGCAAATAGAACCTGGACTACATTCCCTATTCTTTTCCATAGAAGGAGTAATTCACCTTTTTCTTTTAAGCAATTTTGATTCATAATGATAGTAATTTCTGCAAGTCTTTATCTAGATTCAATTATTTCTCTTAGAATGAATTCAATAGATTATCTAGTTCCTTTCCTTTTGCACACCTTTAGATTTAAATCTATGGAATATTTAATGAATGTTTGAGGAACTTGATTGTTGATAAACTCAGATCTTCTTTCACTACACGATTCTAGCCTCTATAAGCTATATGCATAGACTTTGTCGATATTCTTTGAGATAAAAGATGAATCCTTAGGTTGATAAATTAATGTTAAACTAAGGTTGTTTTTAAACATCTCTAGAGCCCAACATTTTTGCACCGTTGTCGGGGAAGAATGTCAAATGTAGCATAGATTGTGCCTCTGGAGGATGAGGTATTGAAGAGAGAAGGTAAGAACCTATGCAGGCAATAAGTAAGATGCTTATACCAGTGCCTACCTCCAGCTGATGCATTAAGAGGTTGCATAGGTGTTTTTTTCTTCCTTTTTCTTTTTGATTTTTCCTTTTTTATTGTGTGAAGTGTGTATGACTAAGAAGAAAGATATTGAAAAACCAAAGCCTCCACAAAAAATTACCAAATCCCAAGGCTCGGTGTTCCCTGGAAGAAGCACTTTCATAGATGACATCATCCGAAAAGAAAAATATCAAGCTTCGGTTGGACCTAGAAAAGGATCTACCTGAATCCCTCAGGTGGCAGCTTCACCAACTACAACCCACGCCGAGATTCATAGAAAAATTGAAGGGATTGAGATAAGTTTTTAGATCATAGATCTTCCACCCCTCACCCCTTTAGGAGAGGGAAACTATTGTAATCTGGAGGAAGGAGAAGGAGAAACTAGTAGGATAACTAAGATAGGCCCACCACCTAATTCTGAATCTCCTGTGAAAGAAGAAGGAATATCTGAAATCCTAGATAAAGGGAGTGCTATCAAATTCCCTGGAGGATCAGATAACCATTCAAATCAAATCAAATATATGGATCAAGAAATCCCTAAAGATTTCTGGCATATTTTTGATCAAATGGCACAACAAAATCCACAACGTCCCTAGACTTCCACTTTGGAATATCTGATAGTTGATCCAATCGACAATGCCCCCATGAAGGCTATTCCCCTAGAGAACTTCCCAACCTTTCATGGATTAATATCAGAAGACCTGAACGCATTCCTATTTGAATTTGATGTCCTATGTAAAGGGTACGATTACACCTTTGAACCCCAGAAATTAAAATTGTTCCCCTCCACTTTGAAAGGAGCATCTCTACGCTGGTTCATGGGATTAGGGGGAGGAACTATAAACTCATGGGATGAGATGAAACAAGCCTTCTTGGAAAAATATCAGGATTATTGCAAAACCATAGACTTAAAAGATGAAATCTTTCAAATGACTATGAAAGAAAATGAATCATTAGAAGAACATGTAGAGAGATTTCAATATAATTTACAAAGCTCACCCTATCGCACTCTACCAGGGGAAGTAATTAAGGAAACTATGATTAAAGGTATGAAAGATGAATGGGTAGAAATGTTGAATTTAATGGGGAAAGGTGAAATTTATGAAGAAACTTATGATGACATTGCCCTATTGTGTATCAGTTTCTCAAGAGGAAGTTTATAGACTAGATCGGGGATGTGTACTGTTGGTCACTATAATTGCTTAATTAATTTCAAACAACCAAGTGAAACATAAATTATCAACCCAGGGAAGTCTTTTGTTTCAAAGATAGCCA
>JASDQU010099927.1:251048-261443 GCA_032191745.1 Picea mariana
TCTGTGTGTAGTTGGCGGGGGAAAAGAGGCTGGAACTGCTGCGATAGAGATCATGAATGGAATGGGTAGAATTGGAAATGAAAACCTGGTGTGTATGTCTGCCGATCTCTACATTTTCATGTTAATATTTTTGGTTGAACAAAATTTATATTAGAAAACAAGTCAGTGAATGATTGAAAACAAGCCAGTGAATGATTTTTGTGATGTTTGAGAAAATACTAGCTCTGCCGATCCGTTTGTCGATGCAAAATCTCTGTAAAATAAGTTTTTACTTCTGCACATCATGTAATTCAGCCATTGTGCTAATAATTAATCCCATAGCTTATACACGGCGGACTGAGGGCGTGGATTCCCAGAAGTTAGGTTTTATAGAAAAACTTAAACACCCTTCATCAACTTCTTCTGCGCATTTCGGCAATGTATTTCCAACCAGGAAATAGATGTCCTTTCAGAACTCTAGGAGAGACATATACAGGCATGTCGTCTGGTCATGGTAACATGATTGTGCCTTGAATAGCTCATTAAATCTCTCAGGTTTTCATTAATAACTACACTGATGTAGATGTTTAAAATGAACAATACTTGGTAGCACCCTAGTGACTTCTTGCAGAATCTAGGCTCTAGGCTTTTAAAGCATTCTATTCCAGTGGAATGGGCAATTTGGGTGGTTCTCGTACCCCGTGATACCGATCGATTTCCATCTCCTACTATAACCTTTAAGCATGAGATACTTGTAACTATAACCTTTAAGCATGGGATACCTGTAATTGTAATTATAACTTTGGGATACTTGTAAATTGGGGTGAGAATCCAGCTTGAAACCTCCTTTACATATTTTTTTCATTAATATTTTATATATTTCCTTCCATTAATACTGCTATTGCAAGTCAATCTACACCATACTTGAAAAGCATTCTACTATCTTAGGGGCTTGGCTCGTTACCATTTTTAACGATCAACATGTCCCACATTTATGGTTGGTTAACTTAATGAACAGATCTCTCAAGGAATCGGAGTTAACTTAATGTGCAAGTCAATCTTACTGATGTTACTGTTTCCAATAGAACGCTTAATAGAAAAATTACTATGTCGTTCGCTTACTCCGGGCTGCATCTTCTCTTTTTCCAATTGGGCCCTAGATCTTGAAGGGTTTGTTTACTCCGGGGTGCATCCTCTGTTTTTCCAATTGGCCCCTAGATCTTGAAGGGAATAGGAGACAGCTACAAACTAATTACATTCTTTAAAGCATAAATTGCACTGCTATCCCCTAGATAAACCTAGTACGAAATAATTACTT
Source organism: Picea mariana (assembly GCA_032191745.1). Classification (NCBI taxonomy): domain Eukaryota; kingdom Viridiplantae; phylum Streptophyta; class Pinopsida; order Pinales; family Pinaceae; genus Picea; species Picea mariana. The sequence goes on from JASDQU010099927.1 coordinate 252,346, forward strand.
CAAGGCTCTCTACAAAATTATAGTAGTCTAATTGTTTTATTTTATGGATCTTTATATATGGCTACTATCTTTATATATATGTCTAAAATCATTGGAAGTGCGATTAAAAAAATTAGTTAATATATGATCAAATAGGTCTAAAATGTAATTTTCACAATTATATGTCCATTTGTATTTGAAAATTAATCATATGTTAATTTGTATTTGAAAATTAAAATAAAAAAGAAACCATGTGATAACTAATCCACTCTTGTAAAAATTTGAATCTTAACTTAGGATAAACAACTTAAAAATGCTTTTTTCCTTTTTTTTTTTAAGACTAGTAAAAATTGTCAAATCTTTTTTAGAATGATTGGTTTAGATGGGCCTCCTTTTGTAAGACAATCCAAGCTTGAAACTTGGTAAGTTGGGAGGAGACACCTAAAAATTCAGCCATGCTAAGGGTTGGTGTAACCTAGGTCAGGTATGATCCTTAGGTGATTTTGACGACTTAGAGACTTTTGAGTCAAGGTTTTTTAAATCACAGGCCAATCCCACAAAGAACAAACTAGCAAACCATTAAAACAAATAAAATTTAAAATTTAATAAGAATTTATAGAAGTTAGAAGTTGAATTTAGGATAAACATCAAAGACAATGTTTATAAACAATAAGGAAACCTCTAAGATTAGATTTTTGGCTCTACATGCTTGTTAATAATTGTTATGGTTTTGAAATGTTTTCTTCAAAATTAAATTATTAATAAAAAAAATTATACGAATTTTTTTAAGTATGAAAATAATTTTGTTATTTTTTAAAAATAAACAATTGAAAATTTTTTATTTGTTATGGTTTTGAAATGTTTTCTTCAAAATAATTTTAATAAATTTTTTTATATGAATTTTTTTAAGCATGAAAATAATTTTGTTATTTTTTAAAAATAAAAAATTGAAATTTTTTATTTTATGAAATAAGCTTGACTGGACTAAATAACCTCTTGTTTAAGACAATATTTGTAAAATAATTCCCAAGTTTGAGAAGAATTTATAAAACAAAATCATTAACATTTAATTATCAATACAAATTGCAATTATTATAAAATAAATACCCTTTGTAAAGTAATTCCCAAGCTTGAGAAGAATTTATAAAACAAAATCATTAACATTTAACTATTGATACAAATTGCAATTATTATAAAATAAAGACCCTCTTGTTCATGACCATATTTGTAAAATAATTCTCAAGTTTGAGAAGAATTTATAAAACAAAATCATTAACATTTAACTATCAATACAAATTGCAATTATTATAAAATAAATTTTAATTTATCAGTATACATATATTATAGTAATTTTAGTAGTACCAATATAATTTTGCATTCATATAACATGATTTTCAAACATCTTTATTATGCCATAAAAATATAGTAAATAAAGATTATTTTTCTCTAGAATTACTACCTCCCTCTCCTATAGAGGGGTTAAAGCTTAGTTGTATTTGTGAACCATACGAATGTGGCATTGATTGTTTCCTGCATCTCTAGCATAGTAGTATTAAAGTTACATCTCATGGAAGTGGTAGTGGCCACTAGTTACATATCCGGCATATAATCCTTAAAACTTTGCTTGACCTATGTCATCTAAGACAATAGTAGTTACCATATTTATTAAGGATTACTATGTAGCTCCTGTTGTAGCGACTTAAATTTTGAGTATTTTTGTCTATCTCCAATGTCCATGTCCAATATTTTGATCCTTTTTTCAATACTTTTGGACTGTGTTAGCCTTGATTGAAAAGGTGAAAACCACTAAACTTTGATTGTTGTCTTCTCTTCGGCTTTGCTAAATCTTTAGCACAAGAACTATGAAAAGACTTGTCAAATTATTGTGACAACGATTAATTTAATCTTCGAGGAGGAAAGAGAGAACAACTTGTGAAATAGAGACAATTTGTTGAAAACCACTAAACTTCGATTGTTGGCTTCTCCTTGGCTTTGCTAAATCTTTAGCACAAGAACTATGAAAAGACTTGTCAAATTATTGTGACAACCATTAATTTAATCTTCGAGTAGGAAAGAGAGAATAACTTGTGAAATAGAGACAATTTGTTGAAAACCACTAAACTTCGATTGTTGGCTTCTCCTTGGCTTTGCTAAATCTTATCACAAGAACTATGAAAAGACTTGTCAAATTATTGTGACAAAGATTAATATAATCTTCGAGGAGGAAAGAGAGAACAACTTACTTGTGAAATAGAGACAATTTGTTGCTACCATTGATTCCTAGTTTTTAGTTCGAGTTTGAGTAGCGATTTCTTTCATCATGCTAGATTTCCCCTCATAATACATTTTCCTTTACTAAGGCCAAATGCATGCTATCCATTTCCACATATTTCCTTTGCAAATAATATTTCAAAATGATTTTTCAACCTGATTATTTTTACCTACTCCATGATGAATTTAGCATTCTGTATCTTCCTGATATATGCCAGGTTTGAACTAGCAATCTACATGCAAAATCTAAGCTATAAGTCTGCTATGATACCGTGCATCTCAAGTGAGGATTGATAATGTCATTTATTGAAAGGAAATTTAATTTGAATTGGTAGAAGGAATTTGATATTGTAATTAATTATGTTTTAAAGGTCAACGCCATGTGCCCTATTCATGTTTCACTAACATGCATTTACCTTTATGTGGAAACAAAGAGTTATGGAAGGAAAAGGAAAGGTTCTTAAGTGAACTCATTAATAGGGAAATTGAACTAGAATATTAAAATAATAGAATATCTTGAGAAAATGGTACCAATAATTAAGAAAGCAACCAAAACAACAAAGTTGTTGGTCAAGAAGGAAAAAAAATCCACAAGGGAAAAACTAATCATGGAAGATCCTAAGGATTTCAAGTTATCCATTTGTATAGACACCTATTATACTACTAAAATTGATGGGATTCACACCTATAAAAAATTCTTCTATTGGATTAGAGACGAGAAAAGGCTACGAGATAATTATGAATTAAATGGAAAGAAAGAGAAAGATCTTGCAATAAATTTAAAGAATTCTTTCATCCATAATGTACAAGCTAGATCCCTAGTGTTACCTTGTGTAGAAATTATCACATAATAACTGATAAGACACATGGAGGTTAGCACCAGAAGGATATTAAATTACCAAGGAAACTGCATTGGCACATTTGCATCAACATATTTTGAAGCCTACTACAAAATGTCAAAGGTTGAAATCTACTTTAGCAATGAGGGGTTGAGGGTTTTCACTTGTAACCATAACTATTATGATATTCTCTTTGATGGTATAGAAAGGGGACAAATTTGAAAGCCTTATGTAAATAATCCTTTCCCCACCATACACCTCAGGTCAAGATGCACATGGGCAGTCCAACCAATAATTGGGATATCTTGTGAGAATTATTCATAAGATTCATAGGATTACGCTAGTATTGGTTTCTAAAATATCCCTCTATTCATGATTATTTGAAGGATTTGTGGGAGAATATGTACAAATATCAATTTTCCTCATTTTTTATGTCTTCTCGGCATCATTGTACGGGATTATCTTTTATAAACACTACCCAATTATATCCCTAGAGGCCATAGGAGTATTGCAGAATATTGGATATTGGTCATGAGTGAATAATCCACTTACTTAAATATCTATGGAATTACTCAAGCACCGCATACTCTTCCAATATACATGACAAATAGGTCATTGAATCAAGAAATTGGATATGAGTGTGTCTCGCATTGTTTCAATGCATGCTAAATCAAACACTAGAATAATAGCACATCTTATTCATTATGTATAGGTATGTATGGACTAAAAAATTCCACTTTGGCTAGAATGGATAGGGAAATGATAAAGACATGTCATTTCAATATGGAAATGATTCAAATGCATCATCTTTTGAGCATTGTTGAAAATCACAGAGTTGAGTTGAAAAACTCATTCCTTTACAAGAAAAAAGAAAATGAAGTTGAAAAAACTCATAGAATAGATTCAAATCATGAGTAATTCCTGAAAAAAATTCAAGGTATTATTGAAGGAAAGGGGAAAAAATGAAACAATAATTTGAAAAGGTTTCTATTGAGAGACTATTTATATGAGAGAAGAGGAGAGAGAAGGAAACAAAAGAGAAACATCAGTAGAAAAAACTAAAGGAGAGGTTGAGAGAAAAAGGAAAGTAGAGTCATAGGAAAAACTACTAAGAAGGATGCTTTAATGAAGAAAAAATATTGTTTTTCTAGGACCAAGGTAGAGATTGCATATAAGAAGAAAGAACATGGGAATAAATCCATGGCTAATGTAGAAGAAGAGAGGGAAAGAAGGGAAGAGGTTGAGGCCAAAAAGGAGCACGAAGTTGAGAAGAGAGCCAAGGGAGATGTAGAAGTTGAGAGATTAAAAGCTAAAGAGGAAAGAGAAAAAATGAGGGAATAAGAACTGAGAGATGAAGTTGAAGTCAAATGATAAAGATAAAGGAGCAATATACAATGGAATTTGAGGCTAACAATGAAGAACAAATAAGGATATAAGAGGATCAAGCTAGAAAAGAATTTGAATCTAAAGCCGAGGAGTAGTGGAAAATATAAGAACTAAAAAATAAAAATCAAGATAATGTTGAAATTGAAGAAAAAGCACGAGCAGAGTAAGTATTGGAATAACAAACCATTGTTTATGAAATTAATGTGGAGTCACATGATTCTCCACCTATGGAAGAATTTTTCATGACACATTTTCTAGTACTTTTTCTCATGCCATGGTTACAAGAGGTGATGACCTTATTCCAACACCGACTATTGAAGTTGCTAATTTGGAATTATTTACATTCGATAAAAAAAAAAGGAAACATGTGATAAGTTAAATGATAAAGAGAAAAAAAATCAACCTTGGATTTAGAAATGGTGCTCATCATTGAAACTTTGGTAATGGATACAAGAATATTACGCATGTCCTTTATTGCCTCTATTGGTTTAGCGATTTCACAAGAAAATGTGTACACAATTGTTGATGTTGAGAAGAAGGTAAATGAATATGAGAACAAAATCTCCATACTAGAAAACCAAGTTAACTACTATAATTCTAGCAAATACTCGGCTTCTGATTTCATTGATTATACCTACATACTGTGGAATGAATTGAACACTGTGCAGTTATAATTATATGACAATGTAAAACATCTACAAGTACAATGAAAATACATAGTAGATGTTACAAACCATGTGCAAGCATGGGAAATTACTTACCAGTAGGATTAGTGGCAATTTGACCAAGTAAAATATCTACAATCCTCTTCTTGATTTGAATACCTCATGAAGTTCTTTTTTTACTTTAGTATCCATGGATGATATAGAGTTTTCCCCAAAATAATGGAACTAGGAAACTCACAACACCCTCAAAGGGATTACACATGAAGTGGAAGATTCTACTATAATGTGGAAGATCATAGAAAATATGGAAAACACTTGCCATTTGCGATTTGCTTCATTTTGGACCTAAAGATTATTTCTTTCCACAAGATAAAATATCTAAAAACTTGGAAGAATATATTAGAAATAGTAAAAAAAGACATTAGATCACTTCCTAAAGTTGATGAAAAAAGTATCCAAAGGTTTATTAAATACCCCACTAAAAACATTACATTAATCAAAACTCTATTTCCCAAGATGTAAAAATTTGAGAAAAAAATAAGGTAGAGCATTGTGACCTGTTTTAAACAACATAATTTCACACAATGATGAATTCAATCTGACATTTGAAATATCAATGGATTTTGAAAGAATGTGGAGGAAATAAAGAGAAGAAGTTTCATCTATCCCCCAAGACAAGGGGAATTCACCCTCCAAGAAAGGGATCCAAATAGTCAATAGAGGGATTCAAACAATCAATAAACCAATCATAATAGAGAAAAGGAATCTAACCCCAAGTGGAAGAAAAGAACACTTGGATCGAAGAACTCAACAAGAAGGGACGATGAATAACCAAGCAAAGGAATTAAAATGATTAGTCTCTCAATTCTTTTTTTTTATAAATAATATGGACACATTAGAGAAAATAAATTTTTCTGGATCTTGTGAACTACTTTCGATATAAACTAAGAAGCAAACTAGCCCTTGTTTGAGAGATTGATTCTGGTGTATGTGTAGTGCGAAACTACTTCCTTATTTTTTTTATGATATAATCACTCTGAGATAATTTTGTTGTAGACTAATCTCACATACAATTAGCTACCTCTAATTGTTTTCATCCAAATTTGTTGCTAATTGTGAATATGAAATGGTCATTGATTATTGAAATAATGCTACCCTCATTTTATGACTTACTATATTAAGTATTTTAATTGAATATTTTAATTATTAATTTACTGAAAAATAGTTTTTTCTTAGTGAATAGAATGGCTATTTGTTTCATATTCACTTCCTATTCTCAAACCCTAGTTAGGTGTTTAGAGTAGAATTGCATTTTTTTTATTAGATTTAGGAATGCATTTTAAGATTTAGAAACTTGAATCCAAAACTCATCTATGGTAGTCGGGCCAAGCTACCATAGGAAGAAAATGCTATTTGGGCCTTAGCTTTGGGAAAAAATCATATTAAATATTTTAATTAAATATTTTAATTATTAATTTACTGAAAAATAGTTTTTGTCTTAATGAATAGAATGCCTATTTGTTTCATGTTCACTTCCTATTCTCAAACCCTAGTTAGGTGTTTAGAGTAGGATTGCATTTTTTTATTAGATTTAGGAGTGCATTTTAAGATTTAGAAACTTGAATCCAAAACTCATATATGGTAGTCGGGCCAAGCTACCATAGGAAGTTGCTATCTCAAATAGAGAAAATGCTATTTGGGCCTTAGCTTTGGGAAAAAATCCTTTTAATTTGACGATGGGAATTCATCTGTGTCAACGCTACCATAGGAATAACCAAAATAAAATAACAAATGCAAATGGAGAATAAATAACTTTAGCTCAGCTATGAACATTGTCCACTTAAATGTTGATAGACAAACAAAGGTTCTATGCTGACTTCTTCAATAATGGTTGAATTAGTGTATTAAAGAAAATCATGGATGCAAAATTATAAAACGCAATTACGAGTTGCACATTATGATCAAGGCATCCATCAACTCTAAATTTCAGCCATACATAGAAGATTACAGTATAATGTATGGTTGTAATAATTACAACATCCACAATCAACGGGGACTATTCATGAGTTTAAACTTATTTTCTATTATTTTTGTATATAAAAATTATACGTGATGATTTTTTATTAAAAAGTAAAGGAGTTTATCAATATTATTTTGGGTGTAGTTTAAATGTTTTATGTTTTTTATTATTTTTAATAATTATCATCAGAATCTGATGATATAATTGTTGGTGAAATTACATTTTTTTAATTATTTAAATTGTATTTTTGAATGTATAAATGAATTTAGTGTCCTGAAAAACTACTGAAACACTTTGATTGTGCAAACATAACAACTAAAATATGCAATTCCAACTATTTCTAACCATATTTTTGGTAAATGTGGTAAAAAAATATCAACCTTAACTGTGAAAAACGTAGAACATTTATACTGCATCATGTGATTTGCTAATAAATTTCCGTACAAGGAATTTTGAGTTTGGACTATGAAAATAGCATTAAATACTAAATATAGGATCTGTTTTGAAACATTTAGTAAATACTTATGTTGATTTGACACCTATATTTTACTCTCGCTTAGACACTCTAGATTACAGGCATGATATCAATATCATATTTAATGATAGGCTTGCTTGAAAGAGTCTAGACGGTTACTCTAGAGTGCTTTAAGTTGTTTTAAATAGTTTTTTGAGGGAGAATTGTGTAATATCTTTAAGTCAATAGGAGTTTCGTACTTGAAGTTCCAGCACATTTAATGCTTTTAATCTAATGCCTTTTTGCCTTTTCAAATGAATGATCCTCTTTCAGAATAACAAATATTCTTTGTTGTCTCTCTGATCTTGATTATTGGGATTTAACGATGAGTTAAACGTCAATTATTTATTAAACGTGGCATTAGTCATTAGGGTGTTTGATTAAAGAATTAATTGGCTTCACAATAACCGGCATTAGTCATTAGGGTGTTTGATTAAAAAATTAATTGGCTTCACAATAACCGGCCCTAGTCTTTTCACACCCGATTCCATCAGATATCAAGGACGTGCTGCACAGTGACTGACCACCATCCTTTCACACCCAGTTCTATCATGTATCAAGGAGAACAGGTATTGGCAAGTGATGGACGATGGCATTATTAGCAGTAATGGCCAGTGATGCGTGATGGTGGTTTAGGAATAATGTGCGTTTACAGTACAGTAGGACCAACCCACCATTTGTTTATTGCACGATTGCTTTTAAAATGCTTCAGGTTAAAGATTCTAAGAAATGATAGATTTTTTTTTTTTGGATATTTTTCTGAAATATTGTTGGATTCGTAAATTTAAGTGATTATTTTTGTAAAATTTTAGTGTCCAAAAGCTTTTTAGTATGTTAATCCATTTCTATATTCAGAAATGAAATTTAAATAACAAAAACTAATAATTCGTGTAAATTAATATCACAAAATTTCAACTAAAAATCCATTGTATATAACAACTAATCAACTCCATTTAAAAATACTTTGACACGACCACATTTCCAAGATCATGATTTCCAAGATCATGAAGCGATAACATCCTCAACGGCTGTGCACAGAAAGCATTCGCAGACACATCTCATTGGATGTGAGCAGAAAGCATTGTCATGCACACCAACTAGGTTCCTGTAAGAAATGGATGCATTCGTGATTGATTTCTCCTTCTTTGGATCACATTGTTGGATCAAAATTAGAAATTAACGTCTACAAGTATTTTCATGTTACAGTGCATAGCAATCTGGTGATCAATCTACTCTTGGTGTTTTCCACCATGCCATTTGCCACCGTTGGATTACTGTAAACAATAAATGCTTGAACTTTTGGCTATTTTTCCCACGATATTTTGAAGGGAATGCTAAAATCTAGTTCGACATTAATAATCCACTTGGTTATAATTCATTTTGTTCATTTTCTTTGAGCATGTATCCATGATCAACATTCTTCA
>JASDQU010099928.1:23337-41093 GCA_032191745.1 Picea mariana
TCCATGCACAAATGCATTCATAATAAGACAACTCGTAAATATTTTGTATAAGATATAAAACAATTATTTTCATGTAAATTTCTATTATTTTTAAATATTTTATATTTTCTTTTAGTTAATATATTTATATTTTCATATAAATTTATGTTATTAAATAAATTTTGGTGAAAACATTATTTTCTATTGTTTAAATTGTATTTTTTTAATGTTTTAATGGATTCAACATTCTAATAAATTTATAAGACACTTTAATTTTACAAACTCAATCACTCAAATATGAAGTTCCAATAATTTTTAACTTGATTTGAGTAAAAATTGATCACTCAAATCAAATCTGAAGTTCCAATTTTTTTTGACCTAATTTCAATAAAAATTATCTAAAAATATACCCTTAAAAACTTAAAAAAACCAAACATTTAAACTAAGCCCTTAATAAATAAATAGCAATAGAAAATCCTGCACAATCAAAGTATACCACACAGATTATTCCTCTTCCCGAATGGAAAGTTGGTGACTAATTACATTAATTTACAACACATTTACGGTGCACATTAGAAGAATCATCTTATTGCAAGCAATTTAGAGTAACAGGGTCACACTATTCCATTTAATCAACACACCTTTATCCACAAATATATATACCTACCAAAGATTTCCATCTCTGGACGTATTATCGTACAATTTTCTTCCTATTCATTGAGCAGTTTGGAAGGGCAATTGTTTAGTGTGAATTGACAACAATGGAGAACGTTTTTTCTGACATAGAAATTCATACATAAGTTCATGAACTAATGGGAAAAGCATGGCTCGCTCGGCAAAAGTTAGAGAACTCTTTGTTTTTTAAGGAAGCTAGGAAACAAATGCAGAAACCAGAAATGGTTACCCAAATAAAAAGGTTGATAGGCACATACCCCATCATTCACAATTACAAGTAGTTATCTATGGCCTTGGATCCCTGGAACCTAACAAGAAACTTTTCAATTATGCAGAGATTCATTGCTTTCAGTTAGCTTTTGGCAGTTTACAAAGAGAGAAATTTAAATGGGTAAATGATATCGTTGTGTACGGTTCAATTCTGCCGCACTTCGATGAAATGACCATAAATGCCCTCAACTGCACTTATCTCTCTGTCAACGAAGAATGCAAACAGACAGTGGATAGACCGACGCTATTTTTCATGCCTCATTTGCTACATTATCTCACCAAAAATGTATTGAAGGCAAACCCTGCCAATTCAAATAAGATTATCATATTAGGTAACAGTATCAACAGATCAGACCCAAGTTATTTTCGTGATGAAGTTGAGATTGTTTTCAACAACACTCACACACAACATGAATTTCCTTTACGAGCATCAAATCAATTAACTAATATTCTGGAATCAAGTCATATTCCGCCGCAATCTATGCTAGGCTAAGGATACCCTACAAGGGTCAATTCAATGATATAGCCTAAGAAGCTTCATGGCATATAGGTGTTGTTCATGGTACTTTGTCGCAAGAAGTATCATTTATGGCACAAGTCCATTCTTGTTCTCTTGTAACTTTCTTTAGACCTTTATACCCATTCTTCTTGAACAACTATCCTAGTCATTGCGTCCATTGCACCCTCACTGGTGGTTAAGGCAATTCATAACCAATAGATGTTATATGACTCATCCATTGTACTTGAGACCTAGAATCAAGGTTTAATCCTAGAGTACCTTGTTTCACTCCCTCAACTATGATCATAGACCTAAGAGCCATCGATGATTCCCAAGACCTCATAATGGCATCCATATTCAACCCAAATGTCAAAGAATCCCTAGAGATGGCTTATTTAATGGTCTTTAGGTCATGTTTGATGCAACCCCCCTCTTCTCCTAGGGGTTGCGGGACTTCCTAGTCAAGGATCTTAAAATTTCTATGCTGAATAGGCTCTTCGGGGCCCTGCTAGACCCTAAAATCAATTTACATAGGTGCTCGTTTGTTACCACGTAGGTTCAATTTACCCGCGACCCCGTTCTCTGGCGCTTTTGGTAACACTGAGTGTCGAGCGCTAGCTCCTTCGCTAGGATCTTCTTCAATATGACCACGAGCTATAACCTCAAGCCAAACCCCCTTCACAACTTCTGGCTTTGACCGTTTTTGAATGCACCTACCCTTTTTTCACTGAACTCTGAATCGTGAACTTACTCAACAAGATCTATGGTTATTGCCTCTCTAAAAACCAACGACTATTATCCGTTTTGGGACTTTGGCGTTTGGGAGTTGTGAATGTCTTAACACTCCTTTTCCCCGAAGTACTCTATCATCGAAGTGCCAGAGGTGACACCACGTGTCCACACAATCGATAAATGGAATTTAACGTCTTACCTTTTTCTCGGATGCACACTTATGGATCTCACGATTTGACGACGCGTGTCCCCCTCAGATTGATAGTCACAATTCTCCTTCACTACTTCACAACTTCGGGAGTTTTTGGATACTCCGCCTTCACCTTTCCTTTGAAGGAATCTTCCTCCCATGCTCATGGATCTCCGCCACATGCCCTCTTTGGATTCGATGGTCTAGATCTCTTCGCTCTTCGCGACTTCATGAAAATCGACTTTTTTTTCGCGTAAAACTTTCGGAGCTCTACCTTCCGAATTCTCCAATCTGGTGCCACATATCCTCCTCGCAACCGACAACTTGGATTCACTTTGTAGCTTGAGTATTTCAGTGATCCTCGTTCTTCAAACACTTCAAAAACCTCTGAACCACAAAATGCCAAAGGACTCCATGACTAACCTCCGTGCAACTCTCCCATATCTAACGGTTTGGAAAATCATGATTCCTTCTGAACAAATCTTGCTTGTTAATTTGGGGAATCTTAAAGGGATCCTCCCTATTGAAGAATTCTTCCCCATTACCTTTTCTGAGCTTGTTCTTCCTCGAAACCTCTAACTCCTCAGAGCGTTTCTTTGACACTTAGTCGAAATCGACCCTACGCATGCCTTGCAATAGGTCTTCACGAATTAGTTCCTTTGTGGATAACTATGCACACCTTGCAACAATTCTTCACACTCTTCTGCTAATACTCTTAAGTTACTCCTCTTGAGATTCTAAGTCAAAAGACTCTGTCGACGCACACTTTGTGGAAAATATGCACACCTTGCATACAAGCTCCAAGTTATCTCTCCTTGACACTCTGAAATTATCAGAATGACTTCTTCAATACTTATCCAAATATTGACCCTACACACACCTTGCAACAGGCTTCCTTTAACTTAACTCTTGATGGGCGACTGTGCAATCCTTTCAACAGTTCTTGAACAATATGAATCTGAGTGCGTTTCTGCCTACGCATTCTTTCAAGGTATCCCTCCCAAACTTTCTGAGTCAAAACCAAACTCTGTCTACGCACACCTTGCAGAGACTTATGCACTCCTTACAAACAAAAGTTTCACGTTATCCCTTCTGAGCTTCTGAGTCAAAATAGACTCTATAAATGCACACCTTGTAGACACTATGCACTCCTTTCACAAGCTTGTATAAGAGAAACAATTGAAACTTATTTAATATCTCACATATTCATACATTCAACCATGTAAATGCATTCATAACATAATAACAAATAATAACAAAGAATTGCAATTAACAGAAAGAATACAATTCATTCATTCAGATAGACACAGTAACAATAACACCAAACATGTGGATCAACGCTTCTTTGTTATATTCATTCAAATGATATGTACATGGGCTCATACAATGCTCTTCAACATCTCTCAACAACTCTTAACAAAAAAAACTCTCTGCAACTTTCAACTAAATTGCAACAACAACTCTCAGCGATAATGATCTTCAACAACCTCATTTGGGCATATAATACATTTATTTATACAAAAAGTCTCATAGATCTTTTCCCTCCGACTACCTTAGTGCTATCCTATCAAATTAGAAGCTTTCAACTACTAAGGATTTATTACAATAAATGTTTGAGATAGATAGATAAGAGAAAAACGCTTCAAATCTGCACTGCAAGCTACTATATTAAAGGAAAATTCACTCCCCATCGATCTCATGCGATAGTTCAGATCCTAAACATTTAAGTTGTTCTTTAATTACAATCTTTGCAAGATATCTGTGTGATGTGATCTTCTTAAATTCAAAACCATTTCAAAATGCGTGCTAGTGTGTTGAGTTGTCTTCCACTTGCACTTTGATAACGATGCTCTTGCATCATACTCCTCTGAACGAAAATTCATGGACTCCTATCCCTGAGCTCCTGCACTGAATTTCCATTCTTCTGAATATCTGCTTCATTTACCCAACTGACATCTTTTCTTGGGTGTTCTTTCCACTTTACCAAATCCTCAAAATACGTATTTCTCCTGGTCTTATTATCGGTTCTCTGATCTATGATCTTCTCCATCTGTGGCTTTTCTGCTATAGGCATCTGCTTCTCCCACTAGATGTCTTTCTGATCTTCTGACTCTCTGGTGTCATCTCCCCTATAAATATACAGGTCTCATATGTTGAATATAGGAGATATACGCACATCCTATGGAAGCTCTATCTCATAAGAATTGTCATCAAATTTTCTTAGGATCTTGCATGGTCCTATCTTTTTCAACTTCATTTTGTTATATGTTCCTCTTGGGAACCTTTAATTCCTGAGATGTGCTAGAACTTGATCTCCCACTTCAAATTGAAGTTTTCTCCTATACTGCTCAACTCTGCATTTGTACTCTCTACTGTTGTTTTGCAACTGCTCTTTGATATGATTATGAAGCTTCTACATTTCTGCAACAAAGTCTTCTACTCCATCGCTTCTGAATTCATTCTGCTCAAGATCTCTCAACTATGATACTCCCATTGGATTCATCCCATATACTATCTAAAATGGGCTCTTCCCTGTACTTCTGTTTGGTGAGTCGTTGTATGAAAACTATGCTTATGACAAAATTTGATCCCATTGGCTATGATTTTTAGTGACCAAACTCTTTAGCAAATTTCCTAAACTTCAATTTACCACCTCAGTCTGTCCATCTGTTTGAGGGTGATATGATGAACTAAAATATAGTTATGTCCCCAGTTTCTTCCACAATTTTCTCCAGAAATGACCAACAAATTTAGTGTCTTTGTCTGAGACAATACTCTTGGGAAACCCATGAATTCTCACAACTTCCTTGAATTTGTTTTTTTAATGTGCGTTGCATCATTAGTTTTCTGGCATGGGATAAAGTTTGTCATCTTTGAAAATATACCAACTACCAAAAATATGGAATCACTTTCTCTTTGTGTCCTTGGCAATCCCAACACAAAATCCATGCTTATTGCATCCCAAGGCCTATCTAGAATAGGCAATGGTTGATACAATCTAGTGTTTTGTTTCTTTCCTTTTGCATACTGGAAAATCTTACATTTTTCCACAAATTTCTTCATTTCTTCCCTTATACCTGGCGAATAGAACAAATTGTTCAACTATGCAAATGTCTTGTTATTGCCAAATGTCCTGCTAGACCTCCACTATGTTTTTCCTTCAACAAATTTTCTCTCATCGAGCACTTTGGTATGCACAACTATCAACCTTTAAACAACAATCCATCTTGAATCATATACTCTTTGCACTAGATTTTGTCTCTGAGAACATGATTTGCACATGCTTCATATGCCTCTTTAAAATCTGGGTCATCATAATACATCTCCTTAAGGTGTTCAAACCCTAATATTTTCACTTGAAATTCCTGTAGAATTAGACATCTCCTGCTCAATGCATCAAAAACTTTGTTAGCATTACCAGAAATATGTTTAATGACAAAAGTGAAATTTTGCATAAACTCTATCTACTTATCATGTCTTTGATTTAACTTCTCATGTCTGGTTATGAATTGTAAATGCTGATTATCGCTATACAAAACAAATTCTTTTGGAGCAAGGTAGTGCCTCCATTTCTTCAAGGTTTGAATTATTGTATAAAATTCTTTATCATATGTGGAGTACTTTCTCTTAGTGTCATTCAATTTCTCACTAAAATATGCAACATGCTTATTATCTTGGTGCAAGACTTCTCCAATTGCAACTCCACTAGCATCACATCTTACTTGAAATGTCTTCCCGAAATATGGCAAGACCAGAATCGGTTGTTCTACTACATTCTCCTTCAATATCTTGAAACTTTTCTCTGCTTCTTCTGTCCACTTAAAATACTTGTGCCTCTTCTTCACCGTATCTAATATTGGTGTACAAATTCCACTGAAATTTCTAATGAAATTCCGATATAAACTTTTTAGTCCATGGAAGTTTCTCACCTTGAATATGATTATTCGAGATGGCCATTCTTTGATTGCTCTCACCTTCTATGGATCCATCTTCAATTCATTTGAAGATATTACAAAACCCAAGTAAATGAGTTTCGTTCTCATAAATGAGGACTTTTTCAGATTTATCAACAACTTGTCCCACTGCAATCTTCTCATCACTAATTTTAAGTGCCTCAAATTCTCTTCTTCATTTTTACTGAATACTAATATATCATCCAGATATACAATCAGAAACTTACCAATAAAATCTTTCAATACCTCATTCATCAACCTCATAAAATTACTCGGGGAATTTGTTAAGCCAAATGGAATAACAAGCCACTCATACAACCCTTCATTTGTTTTGAAGGTTGTTTTCCAGTCATCACCTTCTCTCATTCTTATCTGGTGATATCCAATTTTCCGATCTATCTTTGAAAAATAATTTTATCCACTCAAACAATCCATTAAGTCATCCATCATTGGAAAAGGAAATATGTACCTGATGGTAATTTTATTTATGGCTCTTGAGTCTGTACACATTCTTCATCCTCCATCCTTTTTCGGACTCAACACAGTTGGTGTTGCACATGGAATCAAGCTTTCTCTGACCAAACCCTTGTCCATCAAATCCTGGACTTGTCTCTTTACCTCCTCATTATATTGAGGTGTTAATATGTATGCTTCTTTGTTCGGCAGACTCACTCCTGATATTAGATCAATCTAATGGCTAATACTCCTGATAGGTGGCAATGAGCTAGGTAACTCATCCACTACTATGTCAACAAAATTCTCCAACAACTCTTGAATTTCTTCAGGTAGATCATCCATAGAAGTAGTTGTAAGGAAAACTCTGGGTTTCCTTACCACAACAAACTACATCTCCTGTTCGTTCTTGACTTCACTCAGGATTTCCTTCCCACTCATGAGAAGTATACTTGTGTTAGCTTCTTCCTTCACCTTCTTATCCTCTATTGGCAGAAACATATGTGTCCTACCATTCTTCTCCAAAGTATAAGTATTTTTTCTTCCATCATAAATGAAATTTATGTCTAACTTCCATGGTCTCCCAAAAAACACATGAGATACATCCATGGGAATCACATCACACAAAATCTCATCTTTATATCCTCCTATCTTAAATTCAACTAGGCATTGTTTAGTTACCATTACCTGGTGTCCTTTCTACAACTATGAGACTCAGACTAGGATGTGCAGTTGTCTCCAACTCCAATTTCTCCACCATATTTGTGGATACTAAGTTATTAGTTCTCCCACCGTCAATTATCACCTTGCATACTCTATATTTAGTCTTGCAATCAGTTTTGAACAAACTGTTCCTCTGCACTAGTTTTTCTACCTATGGCTCTAGCTTCAAGAGAACCTTCTTCATCATCAAATATTTCCCATCTTCTACACTTTCTGCTTCAACATTCCTCTTCTACACTTCTGAAATGTGAGATTCACCTCCTACTTCTTTCTTTCTCTTGGGGCATTCCCAAGACATGTTTCCTTTCTTTCCACATGCATAACACTTCACTTCTCCTCCTCTGCCTCTTCCTCTTCCTTAAGGAAAATAGTTTCTTCCACCATATTTTCTCCCTCAGAAAATTCCTCCTCTTTCTGAGTGACTATATGGTTTTCTAGTCTCAACCTTGGGCTTTTATGCCTTGTCATCAACAATTCCATTGCCTCTATTTAAACTTATTCCTCTGCTTCGCTGACTCTGTTTTCTAGGCAACTTCTCCTCTGCCTTCAGCACAATATGATAAGAATCCTCCACTGTCCTTATTGTCATCATGTTGATTTCATCCCGTATCTCATATCTCAGGCCATGTATATACCTAACAACCTTTTTATCATCTTTTTCTCTCTATCAAGCCTTGATGTTCAACTTATAGAATTCCTCTGTGTATTCTTTCACTGTCAGTCCCTTCTGTCTCAGGTTCTTGAACTTCCTGAATAGATTTATCTGATAATCCTTGGGTATGAATTTAACCTTCAACTTGGCTACCATTCTGTCCCAATTCTTAATCTTTTGCTTTCCTTTGAATCTTCTATCAGCCTGTAGTTCATCCTACCACATCGTTGGATGTCCTTTTAATCTAATGACATCATTCTTCACCTTCTTCTCCTCATCAACGTATTCATAGTCTAAGTACTTGTCCATTGATCTTATCCAATCCAAAAATTCTAAGCCGAATTGGATCTTCAGGCCCCTGCTAGACCCTGGAATCAGTTTACACATGCCCCTGTTTGTTACCACGCATGTTCAATTCACTCACGACCCCATTCTATGGCACTTCTGGTAACACTGAGTTTTGAGCGCTAGCTTCTAGCATCTTCTTC
The DNA here is from genome assembly GCA_032191745.1 of Picea mariana. NCBI lineage: Eukaryota > Viridiplantae > Streptophyta > Pinopsida > Pinales > Pinaceae > Picea > Picea mariana. The sequence continues at coordinate 31,952 of JASDQU010099928.1, forward strand.
AATATTACCATGAGTTATAACCTTAGGCCAACCCTCCTTCGCAACTTTGGGCTTCAACTGTTTTTTAACGCACCTACCCCTTTTTCACCGAACTCCAAACCATGAACTCAATGAACAAGATCTATGGTTCTCGTCTCTCCAACAGCTAATAACTGTTATCCATTTCGGGACTTCGATGTTCGGGAGTTTCGAATGTCTTAACACTCCTTTTCCTCGAAGTACTCTATCATCGAAGTGACAGAGGTGACACCACGTGTCCACACAATATACAACTAGAATTTAGCATCTTACCTTTTTCCCAGATGCACACTTCTGGATCCCGCGATTTGACGACGCGTGTCCCCTTCAAATCGACAGTCGCAATTCTTCTTCGCTACTTTATGACTTCGAGAGTTTTTGGATACTCTGACTTTGCCTTTCCTTCGAAGCTCATGGATCTCCTCCACATGTCTTATCTGGATCCGACGGTCCAGATCTCCTCTCCCTTTGCGACTTCGTGAAAATTGATTTTTTTTCCATGCAAAACTTCTGGAGCTCTACCTTCCAAATTCTCCAATCTACTGCCACGTATCCTCCTCACAACCAATGTTTTGGATTCGTTTCATAGCTTGAGGAATTCAATGATCCTCATTATTCAAACACTTCAAAAACCTCCGAGCCACAAAATTCTGAAGGACTCCATGACTAACCTTCATGTAACTCTCCCAGATATGATGGTCTGGAAGATCTTACTTCCTCATGAACAGATCATGCTCTTTAATTTGGAGAATCTTAAAGGGCTCTTCCCTATTGAATAATTATTTCGTGCTACCTCTTCTGATCTTTTTCTTCCTCAATACCTCTAACTCCTCAGAGCATTTCTTCGACACTTAGTCGAAATCGACCTTGTGCACGCCTTGCAATAGGTCTTCCTCCACAACTTAGTTCCTTTGTGGACTACTATGCACATCTTGCAAAAATTCTTCACACTCTTCTGCAAATACTCTTAAGTTACTCTTCCTGAGCTTCTAAGTCAAAAGACTCTGTCGATGCACACCTTGCGGACAATATGAACACCTTGCATAGAAGCTCCAAGTCATCTCTCCTCGACACTCTGAACTTATCAGAATTAATTCTTCGATACTTAGCCAAATATCGACCCTACGCACACCTTGCAATAGGCTTCCTTCAAGTTAACTCTTGATGGGAAACTGTTCACTCCTTGCAACAATTCTTATACTGCTCAATTGTTCCTCCTAAACAATATGACTCTGAGTGTGTTTCCGCTTAAGCACTCTTTCAAGCTATCCCTCTTGAACTTTTTGTGTCAAAACCAGACTCTATCCACACACACCTTGTAGACACTTGTGCACTCCTTGCAAACAAAAGTTTCACGTTATCTGTTTTGAGCTTCTGAGTTGAAACTGTCTCTGTCAACTCACACCTTGCGAACACTATGCACTCCTTTCATAGGATCGTAGAAGAGAAACAATTTAAACTTATCTAATATCTCACATATTCATACATTCAACGATGTAAATGCATTCATAACATAAGAACAAGTAATAACAGAGAATTGAAATTAAAAGAAATCCCACCATTCATTCATTCAGATAGACAGAATAACAACAACACCAAACATGTGGATCAATGCTTCTCTATTATATTTCAAATGATATGTACATGGGCTCATACAATGCTCTTCATCATATCTTTGCAACTCTTAACAACAACAACTCTTTTCAAATTTCAGCTAAATTGCAACAACAAATCTCATCTACAATGATCTTCAACAACCTCATTTGGGCATATAATACATTTATTTATACAAAAAGGCTCATAGAGATTTTCCCTCCGACTACCTTAGTTTTTTCCTATCAAATTAAAATCTTTCTACTACTAAGGATTTATTACAATAAATATTCGAGACAAACATATAAGAGAAAAATCCTTCGAATCTGTACTGTAAGCTACTACATTAAAGGAAAATACAATCCCCATAGATCTCATGCGATGGTTCATATCCTAAGAGGGTTCGACCTTGATAATATTTTTCGAAAACATTTACAAACACTTGGCCTCGTCGATTGTTTTTTCAAAAAACACCTGTCCGAAAATAGAGAAATTGGCAGAAACACTCCTGCTTCTGATGTTGACGACCTAGACACACTGCAAAGAAACACTAAATTGTACAGGAAACAGGGGAAAGGCCTCGGTGATAAGAGTGTTCAATCGACGAATAACACTCCAAAAAGTACGACATCCCGGAGCATCGCTCCAACGAATCACCACAACAAAAAATAAACTAAGAGTTATTCAAACGGAGGAGGAGATAACAACTGTCCTCACTCTACAATTGATAGTTCTCACAAGCTTCTAGTAGACAAGAAGAGAAAAAATATGTGGGACAGGCGGAAGAGCCGGAAATTCAGAGTGAGAACATGGAACTTGACACTGATCTAGATAGCGTGCTCCTCTAACTTCATCAGCCTGGAGACACAATCCAACATAGTCATCCAATGGACATATCCGATGCCGAAAATTTTGACGAATAAGAATCCTTTGTGTTCCAGGGCATTATTTTTGACAGCCAGTCCAAAAAATTGATAATTGAGAAAAAAGATGTAAAAAATAAGAAAGGAAAATCTTGTTTAGAGGTTGACCTTGCCAACATGCGACCATCCCAAATCTGTAAACTTCACAAGGCGAGCGGAGATGCACTTCATGATTCCATTGGAGGCATCGAGGCCAAGAATGCCAGACTGAAGGACCGAGTCAAGGAATTGGAAGAGGCTTTGATTCCTATGCCATTGCTTGTCAATCCTTTGGAAATAGCCATGCTTGCCACCCCTACAACCAACTTAAAAGGATCCTCCAGCCTCCTTGCATCATGTAGAGGATATGTGGAGAATAATATCAAGAAAATAATGAAACTAGTTACTAAGGCGTGAAAAACATCACAAACCATCACTTCTCTTGGAACTAGGGAACATAGTTTGCTCGAACATTTGCAGGCGGATTTAAAAGATGAAGAACATTTCTATTTAAACACAACCCTTCCTTTTTGCACCATTGTCAACAATATGACATAAACAAAAAGAAGACAACAAGATCTTCCATCCAAAAATCGGATTGGTCAATTAAATGCATGATGGAAAGAAAAAGTGAAGAACCCACATCTCATTGTTCAGTCAGGTGAACAAGCCATATCAAAGAAAGATAATTTATTCACAATGTTGTCAAGAATAAACTTAGCCTGAAGGATCAATGACTTCCAAGACCCTGACTTAATCGCAAACTCCTTTCCCTTAACTAGTAAAGAGTTCAATAAAAAGGTTGATATGTTTAAGGCATTGTCTTTGTAGACATTTTACAACATAATATAATATGATCGATCTCACATCGACTGGCTAGTCGACTATTCAGTACAAAATGAGGAAATTCATCAGTCTCTGTGTAATCTTTCTATCGACTTCCGGGAATTAGAAAACAATCTTTTCAACATACAAATACAGAATGAGATCAATGTTTCCCTAATGAGAATATACATTGAAGAATTGCTTGAAAGGTAATTGAAGTAGGCCGTCAACGAAGGGCAACAGGTAGTTGCCACAATTCCAGTAGCTGTCGATGACATCAATGAAATGGAAACCGCGAGAAAATAGCAAAAGGGCTCATATGTACCATCATTGTAAGTCTACTGATCCCATCCTGATTTGTTTATCAACTCAGTTATTCCACTTTTTTAAATAGAAATATGTAGCCAAACACTTATACCTTTCAATTTTTTTTTTTTGTAGGTATTGCACTCTATCTTCTTTCTACAATCATGTTTCTTGTACATATTTCTCTTATGGTTTGCGGGAGCCCCAATCCCATTATATATGACAAACGCATTGAAATTTCCACTAATATGTAATAGACTTTTATTTTTTGATATATTTCAAAATTTCCAATAATTTGTAACAAACTTTTATTTTTTAACATATTTCAAATAAAACTGTTTTCTTATCTCCTTTTAAATTTATGTCCTCATACATTTTTATCTTTCACTAGTCTATATGACAAATGCATTTAAATTTCCAAATTTTTTCTTCCACTATGCACAAATTGTATTTTGAACTATATACTTTCAAAAAATAAATGGTGCTCTACATGCCACATGTCATTTACTACATGGATACCACCTGTGCTTCATGCTTCTTGCCACATCTTCACTGCAGTTTCCATCTATCTCTACTACTTTTTCCTATCCCACTTCAACCCGACAGGGACTACGCTACCATGCAACCTTATTGTTGTTAGTATTCATATTCCAGGAACCATTAGAAATAAGTTTACTCTTTATGATGTATGATCTGAGCCATATTCATCTTTTATCGATTCCTGATTAGAGTGCTCGATGTTCGATCCATTGTTTCCTTCATTCATTGTAGATGTATCATGTGATAACATTATTTTATGGTAATTTTGATACCATTATTTATCTAATTCAACTTTCAACTCTTCATCATCTTTAAATGCAATATGGTACACATCTATTAACAACCATTGAAAGTGGAATAAGTATAAATGTATCATGTGATAACATTATTTTATGGTAATTTTGATACCATTATTTATCTAATTCAACTTTCGACTCTTGATCATCTTTAAATGAAATATGGTACACATCTATTAACAACCATTGAAAGTGGAATAAGTATAAGCTTGGCCTTGAACATTTCTCTCATTTTTGTGTATTGTACTATGGTATGGTAGTGAGAATGTACACTAACGATTACAAAGGTGTACACTGAACACTGTAATCCATGTTTTAATTGTGTATGTTTATTATTTAAAGGGAGATATCTTACTCGAAGAGAATATACTTTATAAGGAGGTTCTTGGTTTAATTATTTTTAATAAAAATATTTTTTATAATAATAATAATAATCTAATTTTAAGGTCACGACCAAGCCATATATCAAATTGGTGTATGAAACCCCCTTCTCTGTGTGACAATGGATCCTTTTCATGTAGTGATTTAACTACTAAAGTCTATGGAGGTATACATACCTTACGCTCCTCTACATTTGATTTAACTCACTTGTAAGTGATTTTTTTAATACAATGTTTTATATGCTAAGTCACCTGACACGATGACACGAGACACAGAGGACATGGAAATACGAGTGTTAGACACGCAAAATTTTTACCTTGAAAATAGGACCCCGAGGACACGTTTATATATATATATATATATATATATGAAAAAATTTGAAAATTACACATACAAAAATGAAATTTAGACATAAAGATTTATTTTTTGTTAGAAACTAGAAGATTTACATGATACAAAACTTTAAACATGTAACATAAATGATAAATCATGATTCATTATAATTTATACTGTATACATTCAACATTGTAACATCAATGATGATAAAATGACAAACATTGAATTTTGAACACACAAGAAATTAGAACCATTAGCTGCAACCTGCAACATTCTCATTAAGTCATTAAAATAAAAATGTATTACAATGTATAAATACTAGATAGTAATACTGAGTCAGAGTCACTAACACTATAGGTGGGAATGCCAATAAAAAATACAAAGTAGACATAGGGTAGATACTAGAACCGACACCATAGATGGAAGAACTGTCAAGACTCAGTAGTACTAGTCCTCCATGACATAATCATCAATATTAGTGTCCTCGCCACTTCTCTCCTCTCCATCCTCCTCATCCTCTTCCTCCTCTATATCCAATGTAATATGTGCATCTGTTGTTGTGGATGATGACCCCTCAATAGGATCACCATCATCAAAAGTGATTGGCTCTAGCACCGGATCATTAAGATCCAAGTTGGCTAATGCCAACTCAACATTGTTGTCTAAATCTATATCATCAGGAAACACATCCCAAATATTTGTCTTTCCATTCACCCACTCTTCTCTCTTCATGTAAATAAGTCATATATTGATGTGCACATACACCATTATCTCTGCCCTGGACTGCTCAAACCTGCTCTTCTTCAATCTTTACAAATTCCTGTATGTGCTCCAATTCCTCTCGCAACAAGAGTATGAAGTAACCTGAGAGAGGAGACTCATGGCTAACTACGGTAGAAGAGGGCATATTTCCGCATGAGTTACCCACCAAGCATAGGGCTTCTTATCCCCCCTATCTCTAAGCGCATTATAGCCTCCAAATCTCCCAGTGCTAGTGGAAAAATCTATGAATCCTTCCTCCACCTCATCAAGGTATGCTCTATCCTGAAATATAGGCCTCCAAAAGTTGGGACATATGTCACTAAATCAGGACACTATCCAGATTCGTGTCTGGCACGAATTTGGGTCATGTCACGGACATGACCCAAATTCATGTCGGACATGAATCTGTTCAAATCTGTGTCCCCACACAGGATTCGAGACACGAGGGCATTTTGAACGAATCATGTTTCATAGTTTATATGCAATATTTAGGGAGACAAATTTTTATCATCTATAAATAAATATATAATTAGAGACAATGTTAGAAGAAATACACTTATTTTATCTCAATTTAAGACAAGTTGGTCATTTACAAAGAATATTGCAAAGAAGGTGGATTTTCATTTGGTGGTTTATATTCATCTATGTCTAAGGTGGGTACACATTTGGTGGTTTATAGGTCCAAGCAATTTTAGCCTATTTTATTCATGGAAAGGAAACTTGATTAAGTGGTTTATTGTCTCTATTATAAAGAGCATATTTAGCCTATTGTATTCATGGGAAAGACACTTGATTAAGTGGTTTATTATCTCTATTATAAAGATTTGATGAAAACTATTTAACTAGGTGGATTTCTTCAATGATCTTCCATAGTAATGTTATGTGTCTCCGTAGTTATTTAATTTTATTTAATTAGATAATATATTAGTTAAGATTAGATTATTTAAAGTGGTTATTAAATGTGATCTACAATATCAATTAGTAGTATATATTTAAATTATGAAATAATAATAATTAGTTGTTATAATTAGTATTTATTGATTATGATTAATTCAAAATTTAGAGGCATAAAGAATAATTTTTTTATATAGGAGACATGGAGTATTATATCTTATTAGTTTGATTATGATTAATTCAAAGTTTAGAGGTATAAAGAAGAATTTTTTTTTTTTTATATAGAGGAGACATGGAGTATTATATCTTATTTGTTTGACATTGTTTACAAGAGCTCCCATACATGATACACTTATTTGTATGTTTAGCATTGTGTCTTCTAAAGTTTCAAAAACAATGATTAATAAACGAGGTTGGATCCCCTCATTTCTAGATTCCATTGAATTTTATCATTTTCAACCCCATGATTAATATATTGGGAGAATTGTATTTCCACTTACTTGTGGAGTTGCAACAATCTTCCTAGTAAATATAAGTGGTTCATGGAGAATAAAATCAACATTTCACTTCCTCGTCTTCAATGTTGTGTCCACAAGGAGAAGGTTTTGCATGAGTTGATTTTAATAGAAACTCACCATTCTTCATATGCATCACATATAGGTGTAAATAAAATATATGTTGATTTGAAACCAAATATCTTTTGGATGGGCATGAGAAAGGATGTGTCTCTTTTTGTAGAAAAGTGTTTGGAATGCCAGCTTGTGAAGGTTGAGCATTGTCATCATGCAGGTTTATTTCATCGTCATGACATTTCCGAGTCTAAATGGGAAGTTATATTGATGGAATTCATATTTGAGTTACCATTAACTACTAGAAAGCATAACTCTATCTTGGTAGTAGTGGATAAACTCTATGTATGTTATGGATGAACAAACCAAATGGGAAGAACACCTTCCATTGATGGAGTTTTCCTATAAAAAAAACTACTAGAGTTCTATTCGTATCGAACATTTTGAACTATCGTATAGTATACCTTGCAAAACTCCCTTAAGTTGGGACATATTAGAAGATATAATGTTGGTGGGACAAGAGATCATTTAGGAAATGGAAGAGAAAGTATCCTTGATAACACAAAGTCTGAAGGAAGCTCAAGATTTTCAATAGAGTTATGCTAATGCTCATAGAAGGGATTGTAGATATGAAGTGGGGAATCATGTATTTGTACAAGTAAAACCCATGAGAAGTTCCATAATGTTTGGGAAAGGATTCAAAATTTCTGCTAGTTTTGTGGGGCCATTTGATATCTTGGAAAACATTGGACCTATAGCATATCACCTTTATTTAATAGTAGTGTTGCAAAATATGAATAATATTTTTCATGTATATGTTTTGAGACAATATATTTCTTATGCATCTCATATTTTGGATTGGAAACAATCAAATCATTTGCAGGTCAAAAATCAAGGGGTTATAAAGTAAAAACCAATACTAAATAGGTATATTGGGCCATCACACTCGACAACTTAGGCACCATATAGTGGACCAGGTAAAGGTCCAATGATATTTATATAGCCCAAGTTTTACCACTTGGGAGGATGAAAGATCTATCTGCTAAGAATACCCATTATTGTTTATTTAAGAAACTTCGGGGTGAAGTTTTGTTTCAAGAGTAGAAGTGTGTAATTCCCTCTCTTGCATGAACTTTTATTTCCTATTTGTAAAGGGCTTCTGGGTTAATTTTGTTTCGTTTTGATATACATATGTTGTTATATGAGTATGATAAAGGAGGATCTCTCTATAATGTTTTGGACATAATATAGATTATAATTGCATATGCATGTATATTGTTCATGATGAGCAAGAGTGTTGTAAGGAATGATCATGCCTTGGGATGAAATGATGTTATATGAATGATTTCAGATAGTTTATTTTGTTGATCATGATTTGTTTATTTTGGTTTTGGACAATTATAATTGTGTCGATTGAACTATTAATGTTGTGACCCAATAAACCACTACAGGGGTGCATTGTACTTCAAAAAATGATATATCTTTTGAGTTGCGAGTCCAACTCCATATACTTCCTTCTTTGTATCACTATGAGTTTAGTATTAGTTCCCCATTCACGAATTTCCAAAATTTGGTTTACAATTTCCACTACATAAATGTCTTTGGCATTTTTTTTCTTTGGTATGCTACTCAAATTTATCTTCCTCTTATTCTTGTAGATTTTTGAGTTTGATATATTTCTCTGAAAAAACTTCAAACCCTCTTGAAACTCAATTTTGAA
>JASDQU010099928.1:60433-72551 GCA_032191745.1 Picea mariana
ATCATACCAAGAATGGTTGAATCAACCACCTATTCAATTCCCACTACGTCTAGATTCACCAATTAGAAATGACTACAACAATAGTAGTCCTTCACAAGTTGGAAATGGAGTCAAAGAAATAGAGGTTGGTATGGATGATTATTTACGAGATACAACTTCCATGGAGACAATGTTGCTAGATGAATTCCATAACGATGAGCAAGCAGATGATGCTCATATCACTGATACCTTATTCGAAAGTCTGAAATCTGCTTCCACCACCCCTCTCTTTGGACCTAGTTGGTCAAAGTATATCCAACCCGGGACAACAATGTTACTGTACAACTTGAAAGGAAAGTTTGGCATGTCAAACACATGTTTCTCGACAATATTGAGGTAATTTATCATCATTAAGTCCCTTATAATTTGAGAAATATTGTCACACAATCAAAATTAAAAACGATCGATTTTATGAACGTTAAGTAACATTGTACATTTCTATTTCCCACTAACATTAGGTTAATCATACACGAGGTTCTTCCGAGTGATAATGTCTTTCCCGGTAGCTATGAAAAGACAAATAAAATGTTGAAAATATTGGGTGTTGAGTACATATCATATCATGCATGTTTGAGCAATTGTATTCTATATAGAGGAGAATATGCAGACAAAGAGATATGTCTGAAATGTGGGCATGATAAATATCATAAATCAAATAAAAAGGGTAAATCACATGGTCCTCCTCATAATATATTGAGACACATGGCTATAATCCCAAGGATTCAAAGGCTCTTTCGTTGCAAAGAATTAGCTATGTTGTAGGGATGGCATGCCTCGCATAGAAATGAGTCAGGAGTTATGTGAATACAAACAGATTCAATATCCGTGAAGCATATAGAGGATACATGGCGCAAACAATTAAAGGACGAAGTAGGAAGTATGTGACTCAGCATATCCATGGATGGTGTCAACCCATATTCCCTCAAAAACACCCATTATTCTATTTAGCATGTTGTGGTGATCAATACAAATATCCCCCCATGGTTGTCTATGGAGAATGAACATCTTATGTTTTCTCTTATAGTCCTTGGTAGAAGATAAGTGAAGAATTTGGATATCTACCTATAACCATTGGTAGATGAATTGAAGGAATTATGGGAAGTGATACATGTATATGATGTATCAAGACCCATCGCAACATAGAGGAATTTTATGTTTTATGGAATATGTTCTTACACCACACATGATTATCCAGGATTAGGATTTTTCTCTGGTAAATTACATGTTTATTGATTTTTTTATATATGTAACAATATTTTTTGGCATATTTAATTCGTTGCAACTATTCTATACTTCGACGCTAATATTCTCTACTGTATAAATTAATAATTTTGCAGGTCTTGTGACAAAATGCTATCATGGATGTAAATTTTGTGGACCTTCTCTGAAGGCTGGGTGGTCCAACCACCTACAAAATCTAGTGTACGACTACTCCAGGGTATTCCTCCTAGAACCACACCCTTATAGAAGAGCAACACCTGATTTCAATGGTAAACTAGAGACAGCCCAAAGGCCTGCAATAATGACACCAACAGAATGGATTATAGCATATGAGAGAGAGAAGGAGCAGGAGATTAGAGAAATATTTAATTCAAATTGTTGGCGACGGAAGTCACCCCTGGATTGCAGTAGGAACAGAGCCTGACGCCCATTAGTTTGTGTCATGATTTGTTTGATGGGGTGATCAAATGGAGGTTAACTCAAAACGATGTGGTTCTAACTCTGAAACTAGGCTATACATGCATGGGCAAGTAAGGTCTTAGATAACTTCAGACAGTGAGTTGTAGTAAGGGCGAGTAGGGGGAAGACTTGTATAAGAGAAAAGTAGAGGTCTGTCGTAAACATCAGGCTCCTAACAGACTGTAGAAGAAGGCATCTAAACGCGAGATCTTCTTACATTCAAACACAGAAAACCAAAGAAAACAACAATGCTACAATAAATCCTTTATCACAACATAATTGCCATAATCCGTGTGAATCAGTCGATCACGAAATCTCTTAGCATAAGATGAAAACCAGATGGAGTGGGAAGACTGTCTGTCATTAAAAAAGAAATCTTACACACCAATGCATAACCAGAGGACTAGAGTCTGTGCTAAAACTTTACAATCGGGAGCTTCTCTCTACCATCGATGCTTACAAAAATGGCGAAAACGCCTACATATACTCCAAAACAACAACAACAGCAAAAACAAGACGTTGCATTAAAAATATTGCATCTGCATTTCTTCTGATAGTCTGCCCATGTAGACTCAGGATGATCGTGCGCCTATGACAGACGCTACCTTAACTTTGCATGGCCTTTGCAGGGGAGGTAGCCAAAACATTAAAGGCCAAAATGGCATGTGCAGACTTCTCTCTCTAATCGAGGACTTCGGCATGGCTTCTTTGGATAATCAATACACACAACTCCTTTAAACACACCACTTGCCAGACCCTCCATATCTCATATTCAATGAATGAAAAGAGGTTTCAACCATCTGTTTTTGCCTTCATTTACTCCAAGTGGAAACCGGGAGCGAAATCGTATCCGCTGGCATCTGGAAATCGCGATGATCCTTTCGGCGACTAGACTCAACACTTTTAGCCCCTTTTTCTTAGCTCTTTTGTTTCCCAAATGACCACGGACCGTGACCCTGCTTTTATTTCCATAGGGGATTTCGGCGTTCGCGAATAGGAAGGAATTGATTCTTGCTTATCATAGTTGTGATGGGCGAAACACCAAGACGGATCAATTGGGCACCACGCGTCCTCCAAATTTGATGGTCCTAAACTCTCCCGATGCTGTTGTGGGCCCCAGGTCCTGGACGCTCTTGTTACTTCACGCATCAGGGATATGAGGGAGCTGCTACTTGTGCTTCGAAACCACGATGGGAGAAAAGGCGGGGAGCCTAATCACACGCCAGGTGTCTGCTTCAAATGGACGGCTGAGACTGCCCCTTGGTACTACGGGCCCAACTTTGGGCGCCATCGGCGCTTCGGGGTTCAGGGTTTCGAAATGTACAATGACATAAAACCTTCACCCCTTGAACTCGCGACTGTCGAAAAGCCGACGCAACTGGATCTCACACCACGTTTCCCTCGGATGACGGCTGTTATTCTTCCTTGCATACAATATGGGTGCAATCTATTTGCGCTAATCTCGGCACAACTCTATTATCCACGATTTCTCGCTGACTGCTGATCTGTTCTTATGAAAGGATCTGGATTGTCGTCAATATAATTTCGCTCACTTACTAGCTGGAAGCTTGAAACGAGATTTTTCCATGCTACGCTTGGGTGCTCCTCATACAACTTGTAGACCCGAATACTCTTGTTCCTAGGATAAGAAATGTCGCTAACATTAGGCTCCATGGGGGATAGAGTCATCCCTGTGATTCTCTAAGAACTGATTCCACAGCTTCAGTGCCTTGCTATTGGGCTATGGAGTCATGCTCAAAACATCCCGCTGCTGAAAATACAGGCTGAAAAATAAAAGTAACAAAATAAAGCTACATGCTCAAAGGAGCTTATTTATATACAGTCCTAATGCTAATAAAATATTTTACATGGGCTAGGTGAAAGAAAACTTCCACCATAGCCATTCAAGCAGCTTCCTGGATAGAAGCTCCTTCCTTAAGTCAATGATCACCAGCAGATAGTGTAACCGTGATAGCAGAATGGCTACACTCTTTAACTTCTCCTCACAGGGTGAATTTGATATGGAATAGGGTGGCTCCAATGCATAAAGGATATGCCACTCCATGTATTCACTGACAGAGTCATAGAATGAGTGGCGAATTTCATAAAATTGGTGACAGGCAGCCTCCTCTGCTACAAAGTTGCTCACATGTGGTTGAATATCTTTGATAAGCACAGGTGAGTGGACAATTGACATAGGCTCACTGATCTTAGGCGGTAGCTACTCGCTGACTGGCTCTGGAATGAAATATGTGCTTAGTTGTTCCTCTGGTTCCTTTTCCTCTTCTTGGCTCTCCCCCGGGTTAGATTCGTATTCATCATAAATAGGGACTATGGGGTGGTTCTGCTTGTTGATTGGCTCTTCAGTATCCTTATAGTGATCAAATGTAGGATAAGCTTCCTGCTCATCATCACTATAATATACATCAAAAAGGGGTTGTCCTTCATTGATATGACCGTCCTCCAGAACAGTGATCCTGTCAAAAATTTATGTTTCCGGGACAGCGGGAACTATTGCTTCTGGCTACCCATACATAATCCTTTTCTCTTTAATCCCAGGTAAAAATATATCGTGAGAAACCCCCTGGGGGAAAAGAGAAGAATCCTCTTCCACAACTAACCCCTCTTTTAAAAAGAGAGGGTCTTTGTCATCATGAGCAGAGCTGCTAGGAACATCTTCTTCAACCTGATATCTAGGTGAGTCATCTACCATGGACCACATTTTCTCTATAAACTCACAATTTCAACAAGAGGCATGTTGATCATTATGAACATATAAAGGAATATAGGCATCCGATATGATGTCAGATGCTTCCGTTATAGGTTTAACACAATTAATATCATTCAACAACTCCATATTTTCCTGGCAAATGCTTTCCTCCACAGTAAAAGCTTCATCATGGACCTGGTCTTCAGGGCCAGCAGAGGCTTCATGAAGCGAAGAAAACTTCTCACAACAGTTTTCAAGCAAACAATAAGCTGGATAGTAGTCTTTAAAAAATGAATTGAAAGTTGTATGGAAACTTATTAAAAAGCGGATACTCGCAGCGAGAAGAGATCGACACCACTCAAGAGAAGCTCCCTTCAATGAATACCTAAAGAGCTTAATCCGGACATCCTCATGCGTGATATTGTGTCGGTGAATAGCCTCATGGAAGTCCAGTAAATGCTCAGTTGGTTCCTCCCAACTTGTTGCATGAAGTTTAGGGAGGAAATCTTCCCATTGGTCTCTATCAGAAAGTGCATTAGGAAACCCAACTATCTGGGAAAAGTCATAGAAAGAAAACCTTTGAGCCAAAATTTTCTCCATATCGAACCAGTGGAGTCGCCAATCGATCCTCGAATCATGGAGTCACCAGGTGAAAGATGTGCAGCTTCAAATGTGCCTGGTCCTTGTTCACCATGAAAGACTATATCTTAACGTTGTCGTTACCCCAAGAAGCTTCTCAGGCTGAGAAAGCAGCTGCTGAAACCTTCTCAAGAAATCTCCTTAGGGTCATCTTTCAGGTGTGCTAACAGTAGTCACAGCTGAAACAATGATGTGGAAACAATGGAGTTGCCACATTGGAGTCACCAGGTGCACAGTAGCAATCTTTAAGGGCTCTGATGTTAGATGCACCTTCAGAATCAGAGGCTCAATGTCATTCTGCCCAGGGAAAATCTTCAACTTCGTCCCCGGCAATGGCACCAGAAATGTTGGCAACGGAAGTCACCCCTGGATTGTAGCAGGAGCTGAGCCCGACGCCCATCATTTTGTGTCACAATTTGTTTAATGGGGTGATCAAATGGAGGTTAACTCAAAACGATGTGGTTTTAACTTTGAAACTAGGCCAGACATGCATGGGCAAGTAAGGTCTTAGATAACTTCAGACAGTGAGTTGTAGTAAGGGCGAGTAGGGGGAAGACTTGTATAAGAGAAAAGCAGAGGTCTGTCATAAACATCAGGTTCCTAACAGACTTTAGAAGAAGGCATCTAAATGCGATATCTTCTTACATTCAAACGCAGAAAACCAGAGAAAACAACAATGCCACAATAAATCCTTTATCACAACATAATTGCCATAATCCGTGTGAATCAGTCGATCATGAACTCTCTTAGCATAATATGAAAACCAGATGGAGTGGGAAGACTATCTATCATTAAACAAGAAATCTTACACACCAATGCATAACCAGAGAACTAGAGTCTGTGCTAAAACTTTACAATCGGGAGCTTCGCTCTACCATCGATGCTTACAAAAATGGCGAAAACGCCTACATATACTCCAAAACAACAACAACAGCAAAAACAAGATGCTATATTAAAAATATTGCGTCTGTATGTCTTCTGACAGTCTGCCCATGCAGACTCAGGATGATCGTACGCCTATGACAGACGCTACCTTAACTTCACATGGCCTTTGCAAGGGAGGTAGCCGAAACATTAAAGGCCAAAATGGTGTGTGCGGACTTCTCTGTCTAATCGAGGACTTCGGCATGGCTTCTTTGGATAATTAGTACACAGAAGTCCTTCGAACATACCTCTTGCCAGACCCTCCATATCTCATATTCAATGAATGAAAAGAGGTTTCAACCATCCATTTTTGCCTTCATTTACTCCAAGCAGAAACCAAGAGCGAAATCGTATCCACTGGCATCTGGAAATCGCGATGATCCTTTCAGCAACTGGATTCAATGCTTTTAGCCCCTTTTGCTTATCTCTTTTGTTTCCCAAATGACCACGGACCGTGACCCTTCTTTTATTTCCATAGGGGATTTCGACGTTCGCGAATAGGAAGGAGTTGATCCTTTCTTATCATAGTTGCGATGGGAGAAACACCGAGACGACTCAATTGGGTGCCATGCGTCCTCCAAATCTGATGGTCCTAAACTCTCCCGACGTTGTTGTGGGCCCTAGGTCCTGGACGCTCTCATTACTTTGTGCATCAGGGATATGAGGGAGTTTCTACTTATGCTTCGAAACCACGATGGGCGAAAAGGCAGGGAGCCTAATTGCACACCAGGTGTCTACTTAAGATGGACGGCTGAGACTGCCCCTTGGTACTACGGGCCTGACTTTGGGCACCATCAGCACTTCGGGGTTCGGGGTTTTGAAATGTAAAACGACATAAAACCTTCACCCTTGAACTCACGACTGCCAAAAAGCTGACGTGACTGGATCTCGCGCCATGTGTCCCTCAGATGGACACATGTTATTCTTCCCTGCATACAATATGGGCACGATCTATTTGCGCTAATCTTGGTACAACTCTATTATCTACGATTTCCCGCTGATCGTTGATCTTCTCTTATGAAAGGATCTGGAACATCGTCAATATAATTTCGCTCGCTTACTAGCTGGAATCTTGAAATGAGATTTTTCCATGCTGCGCTTGGACGCTCCTCGTACAACTTGCAGACCCGAATACTCTTGTTCCTAGGAAAATAAATGTCGCTAACACAAATGGGGAGCCTATGTTTGATAATCTAGAATTCTTCGACACCTATGTTGAGAAATTTTCTATTGGGATGAAAAAGAAATTTGTCTTCTTGTGAGCTCTCATATTGGGAGCCTCTTAATATTTCCCACTTACTAAATCCCATGCACATATTTAAAAATGTTTCATCTTCTTTATGGAGGTACATGTCATCAAAATAAAGTGACACATTGGTTGTTAGGAGATATCTTGTTTCTTCAAAAATTAAAAAGAAACATTGTCCAAGAAAAGAAAGTAGAGGAGAGGTTGGTCCCTCTTGGTCTTTCAAAGAAGGTCATGTCCCATGGATATTGAAGAAAGTTGATCTTTCTTTGGAAAATGAAGTTATATTGGGTGTGAAGGTGCCTTTTTAATATGAGTATTCACTACGATGCAACTTCACTATGGAAGACCATTTGTCAGGGTTAAAATCACATGACCATTTGAACCATCTAAGAGTACGTATGTAAAAAACATGATTTTATTATTTTCTTTATAAATTCATTCTATGAGATAAAACATAATTAATTTTGTATATGTTTCATTTGTAGTGTCATTATCCTTTTTTGGTGCATGGGTGTGTGAACCATGACTTCCCCGAGGACCTACGATGTGCCATATCTAAATTAAATGCATTTGTACATTGGATCACATCAACAGAGATTCATATGGCTAGCATTCCACGGTGGCGTCAAGAGATAGTTGAGATTGTTTGTATGTTTGAGAAGGAACTGTCGGCAAGTTTCATGGACTTGCAAGTTCATCTTCTAATTCACCCAGTAGATGAGGTTGAATTAGTTGGAGTGTTCTCATGTCGTTGGATGATCTTCTTAGAGAGGTACATGAAGAAATTGAAAGTATTTGTTAGACAAAGGGGAAAACTAGAGGGGTACATATCATATGAGTCTTTCTATTATTCAAGTGACTACATCAAGCAGATCGACAAAACACTAGGTGCAGTGATTTGGGCCGTTGAAAGGGATGAAGAGAAAATATAAGGGGAGCTTCTATAAATGAAGATAAAAGGTGTTTGATAAAGAGTAAGTGACTTATCATTTGTCAAATTTATACACAGTAAATATTCACACTAAAATTCATAATGTATATTTTGATCTGATACATACTATATGTCGGTTTGATTTCATGAATATATATATTAGCGAATTCAGAAATTGATGCCATCAATAAATCCGTTCTTTACAATTTAGAGGAAACACAATCGTGGGTCGCATTGTACAAAAAGAAGAGGAAATGGGACAGTGATAGGAAAGAATTTAGACGGTTGAATGGTAGAATCGTGTTGTATCCTAATCATTTAAAATAAAATATTCCAGTGATATTCCCCAACAGTTGTGTTGTTGACCAAGTTAGAGATAAATACAGTGAATCTCATCGTTACCCCCGTACTGAAGAGGATTAACTAAACATAGGGATTGGGTGCAGTAACTTAGTAATAATCTCTTTGTGTACATTTTGTAACAATTAAATTCACCTTTTAACTATAACGTCTATATTTTATATTTTATTGGTCGACTTATTAGACACATGACACTGTGATTATTTTCACTTTTTTATAGGTGCATTTGTTCCCATCTATGTGGGAATATGGACATCATTTCCGCACAGAGGATGCCAACTATGGACACATGACACAGGATTGTGGAGTGGAAGTTGAGTTCGACCAATCTAGTCGTGCTAGCCACCATGATCAAAACCTAATACAAGGGATGTTAGGTTATGTTGGAAAGATACAAGAGATCATTCATGTGGACTTCTCTTCTTTCCAATGTGTTATATTTGGGTGAAAGTGGTCAGACACCTTAGATCGGAATATTGTAAAGGAAGATCGTGATAGTGGGATGATATGTATCAACTCTAGAAATATGTGGGATGAAGCTAAGCAGCCTTATGTTTTCCCAAAACACTACAACCAAGTGTTTTTTTACTCAGATGTGTTGGATAGGGATTGGTGGTTCGTATTAAGACACGACCCTATATCAAAACAATTTTTTGAGAACAATATTGTTATCATGCAAAGTGAGGAAAATATTGAGGGTGATGACAAAAAAGAGTGATATGTACATGTTTTATTTCATTTTTAATATTGTTTTTGTATCTTTTTGTAATTAATAGAAAAACAACACCATATATATATATATATAACATGAAAAAGTCAAATAAATTCTATAACATATCTGGTCTAGTCGGTGGAATAATCTGCATATCTACAAAAGTAGTGGAGACCTGGTCTATAGTGGAAGATGATGGATGATGAATAGGTATTTCCTGCTCATCTGGGTGAGGTGAAAGAGGAGGATGAGGAATAGGTCAGGCATGCTCATCTAGGTGAGGTGAAAGAGGACGAAGAGGAATATGTGTTGCCTCCTCATGAGATGGGTGAGGTGAAGGAGGAGGAGGAGGAGGAGGAGGATGTGGAGAAGGATGATCACGACCACCATCATCAATCGATGGGGTACTGGACGAATGGGTTGTACTAGAAGAAGAGTTGTGCCTATCATCGGGAGCCCTCATCTCTGCTAGTATCCTAGCAGCTCTGTCGATATGATGCATAAGAGGAATCAAATCATGTGGCATCTCCCTCCAAATATCCAAGAGCGTAGGATATGCCATGATGTCTCGCATTAGGGTAGGGTAGACTCCCACTTCAGTCAAAAGTGTAGAGATTTGGTCTCCCAACTCGAACTTGATTCTTGAATCTGGCATTGGGCCTACGATGCATGTCGACGGGTATATGCATCTGAGGACCCTAAACCATCTTAGCCTCAAGCATCATATCCTCATCGTCAACTGTTGGGGAAGGATGCACATCCCCAATGAAAGTGCCAATATCTGCAAAATATATAGTACAAAACAATAATTACACAGTTAATTCATTAAAAAAATTAATAAACAAGTTAAAGAATGTATTAGGATTGATTTTATTCTAATATAGTAAGACAATAAAATGAAACTATCTTGATTTAAACAAGAAACTAATATTACCTCTATCATATGGTGGCTCATCTGGTGTGAAGAGGATGTTTGAACATCCTCTCCAATTCAAACCTGTGTAAAGACACGACACCATGAAAAAATGTGATTCGTCACACTTCCTAGTAGCCCCTTTGCATTTGGGGAAATATTGGTAAGAAACTTTGGTTTTCCCCTATTGGGCATCATCTCCCCCCACATGTGCATCCACACATGATTCCTTGACCTAGAAGGCTGACAGACAAAATTCATCCTCATCTCTAGAAACCTCTCAAAAAATAAGAAAAATAGATTTGAGGGGAAAAGGAAGTTCAAACTCCCACGTATCATAGCACGACATTTATCTAACGCTATATAAAAATGCTACAAAAAATGGCAGACCATCTAATACACTGTGGCCTCTATACCAACGAATCAACATAATACAAAAGAGGGCAACTAATGCTCTACCCATCACTGGTAAATTTTTTTATGGTTGTCACTAAAAGTGAGAGCCACCTACCCTCCTTTGCACCGAAATATGTGATCCGCAGTTGCAACACCGAAATCAGTTGCAACACCTATTGGGACATCTAGGAAATGGGGGAAATCATCCCCTCTCCTAGATATCCCAGTGATAAAGTAAATATCCTCCTTAGTGGGATGGTACCACTGATATAGACCCACAAAGAAATCTTATGGATGGACATCCCATTGACAGATCAGATGCACCGACAACCCAAACTACCCCTTAAGGGATGTAGCCTCCTCATAGTACTTAAGGAGGCCTACATTCCTCAATATAACATGAGTCGCTAAAGTAATAGGGTGATGGTTAAAATCCCTCTCCCTCTCCCTCGCCTCCCATTCTGGTACAACATTGTACAGGTCCACCTTATACTCCTACTACTATTTCTCTCTCCTCTCACGTATCTGCATGATTAACATATGAAATACATCATCCTCACTCATACATAAAACGTAAAAAAATATGTATTGAATGGTAAATTTATCTATAAATATGAAAAAAAAAGTTCCTTCAAAAAATAAGTTTATTGCATTACCAGTGCACCCAAAAAATAGTCATGCACCATAGGTGATGTGTATATATCGTGAGCATCGTCCATGGTGCATCAGTGTAAAGTAATGCACCAAACAAAATATGTTCTACTATGTTATGCGGTGCATTGGAAAATAGTACTACACTGGGGTGCTACACTACAACACATACGCACTGGTGTGTTACATTTATCCTATGCACCACTTAAACCAAAAAACGAATTAAAATATTAATGCACGTAAACATTTTTTTATAAATTAGCAAAAAAGTGGTGCGTATACATTCACTACATGCACTGGTGCATGTAACGAATGTCGATGCACCATCACATAAATGTTTCCAAATTTTTTAGTAGAGAACTTTTTGCGGTGCAATATGGTCTTTACTATCGCACCACGTACGTTATCACCAAAATATTTACGGGGTGCACCGCGACACAATCTTACATTTCTCGGAGGTGCATTTGGTAAACATGAGCACCCCGATGCACACGTTTACCAATGCACTACATAAAAATATATCCGATAAGGGTAGTGCGCCATGTACTTTAACGACCCGATGCATTATCTGTACTTTGGTGCACCACCCTACTAGTTATATACCTTCCTTCTATACGTTGTTAATTGGGTACGCCAGTGCGTTTATTTTTACCAATGCACTACCGAGAAAGGTAACAAGGTACATGATGCACCCTGTAAATTTACAAGTCGCACTGTAGGCGGTGCGAGATGATCGTTTCAAATGCAACGCACAATTTTTTTTTTTATATACTTAAAATTTCACTGAATTTTAAATTTTAATCTAATGAAAACTTAAGTTATGAAGAAATAAGGACATTACCTGGACATTTTTTCATTGGAGAGGCATGGTTGCGACGTACTCAAGAAAGACAAATTTTCCCACTATTTGGAAA
>JASDQU010099928.1:124218-152381 GCA_032191745.1 Picea mariana
TAGGGAGACGTATGTCTCTTTCTCTGCAAGTGGGTGCTTGTAGAATCTGAAGGTTGGTGCCTTCACTCAGTTGGTGCTGAAGTAAAAGGAAGTCGGGGCTTCCACCCAGTGGGTGCTGGGATTCTGTGGGAGTTGGTGCTCTCAGCCAGTTGGTGCTGGCAATCAGAGGTTGTAGACTCTATGAGTTGGTGCTCATAAAAGATGAGTTGTAACGAAGTTGGTGCTTGCTGAACATCTTAAGAAGACGAGGTTTTTCCCGGGTTGGGTTTCCTCTAGAAAAATCTGTGTCTCATAATTGTGAATGATTGTTGTGTGTGTGATTGCTGTTCTTTATGATATATGCTTTATGTTTACAACACTGGTTTTCACAGTAAAGACTTGCTGCCACTAAGATTAATGATTCGAAGTTAAAAATGAGAGAAATGGTTAAATAATTTACAATAACTGATTCACCCCCCCCCTCTCAGTTATTTCATACCTGTAACAAATACTTTGTTGGGTATAACACACAAATGCATACTCAACCTTGGTATCCTCCTAATCAACCTAGACGGCTAATGCAAAATCAATGGTAGTATCAAAATCATCCCCAACCATTCCAATATTCCTTTCAACCATTTCCATCTCAACCTCCAATGCAAAACTACCATTGGACTAACCCTCCATAGGGGTGGAGACCTCCAAACTAGCAAAACAAAGCATTGTTCCCACCTCTACCAGAACAAACCAATGCTTCAATAAGAAATAATCAACAAAGTCCAAAGAAACCTCGATTGCCTACCCAACCAACACCCAATCCAAACAATAGGTAGGTTCAACAAGTATACAATAATGAGATGACTTACCAAACATACTCTATTGATCTTCAAGATATCAATCTAAGATCATCAAAAGTAATAATAACCCCTCCTCTGATTACAGATCCAATGGAGGATAAAGACTCTTAGGAAGAGGAATCTCCTCCACAAGAACAACCTATCCTTGCACCAACCCCACCTTATCCGAAAAGGCTAGAAGCTAAAAAGGGTCGTACATCTCCTCAAAGAATGACCTCCTAGAAGAGCTCAAAAACTTATGTGTCAAGATTCCTCTCCTCCAAGGTATTAAGGATGTTCCTATCTACAACAAATTCAAAAAAGATGAATACATTAAGAATCCAGGAAGAAAGGGGAAAGATTCTCCCACAATCAACGTCATGGGCCAACTAGCAAATGTCATATTAGGAAAAATATGTCCCAAAGTACTTAGATCTAGGTAGCCCTATTGTATATGTATATATCAACAATAACCTCATTCAAAATACCTTGATAGACCTAACGACATCCATCGATGTTATGACAAAGAACACTATGCTTAGGCTAGACCTTTAGGAACTATTGAGATATGCACCTACTATACTTTGGCTATTAGATAGATCAACTGTAAATATCGAAGGAGTCTTAGAGGATGTAATGGTGTCTATTGATTCATGGGAGTATCCAATAATTTTTATAGCGCTTCAAACCAACTCTAAGTTGAATGGGTACCCCCTCATTTTAGGAAGATCTTGGATAACAACAACAAATGCATATATTAGTTGTAGGGTAGGAAATATTACCATCACAAATGTTGAATCCCAAAATAAACTTATCCTCTACCCCCCTGTGAAACCGCCTATTGAAACTTAAACACCTATGTGTGTAGGACAAAAAGGGGAGGAAACATTTTATACCACATTACATCCTCTCCTTACTGTTGAAACAACCTTGGCCATAAAAAACATAGATGAACACACTTTTATTTCAAATTACATGCAAAATTTATATATTAGTTCTGTAAAATTTGAAGAATATAATGGCCAAGGGTAGCAGGGACAATCTAAATTTTTTGTTGATTTAAAAGAAGTTTCTAAAACTCATAAAATCAACACTACTTTGATTATTGTCCAAGAGAAGCAATTGTTAACTATCCTTAAAAATCACACAACTACATTTGGTTGAGATTACAAGGATATGCAATGCATTCATCCACTCCAGACATTTGTACACACCACATCTACACCAAGGATGACTTTACACCCACTAGGCAACCTCAAAAAATAATGAACCCTACCTTGAAAGATAGAGTTAAGGGAGAATTACAAAATTTTTTAGATGTAGGATTCATTTACCCAATCTTTGATAATGAATGAGTTTCACCCCTGGTTATATTTCCCAAGAAAAATGGAAAATGGAGGGTGTGTGTATATTAATGAGAACTCAACAAAGCCACAAGGAAAAACTACTTCCCTTTACTTTTCATTGATCAAGTGTCAGATGCTTTAGCAAGTAAAAGTACTTTTAATTTTTGGATGGGTTTAGTGGATATGACCAAATATATACCAGCCTTCAGGATCAAGTTAAAAATGCCTTTACTTTCCCCTAGGGCACATTTGCCTACAAGGTCCTTCCCTTTGGCCTTTGCAATGCTCCTATAACTTTCCAAAGAGTTGTACTTAGCATATTCTCAAATCTAGTCCATGAAACTATATAGTTCTACATGAATGAATTTACCCCCTATGGAAATTAATTTCAAGAGGCCTTGCTCAATCTTGAAAATGTGAAAAAATGATGTGGGGAAATGAACCTATCACTAATCCATGAAAAATGCAAGATGCTCATGAGTGAAGGGATTCTTATGTCACCATATCTCCTCCAGAGGGATTGAAGTTGAACAAGCTAAGGTGAACATAATCAAGTACCTTCCCAAACCCCCAAAACAAAAATATGTAAGAAGCTTCCTTGGACATGCAGGGTACTATAGGAGGTTTATCAAATATTTTAGCAAACTAGCCCCCTCCTTGTTCACATTTCCATTGATATGACCTCAAGGGAGGCATATATAGTGTCAAATGTATATGATATGACCCCAAAGGGGACATATATGTGGTTAAATGTATATGTAATGGGGTAAATGTATTTGTAATAGTGGTCAAGCTAATAAGTGGGCCACATGTGCAATGTGTAAATAGGTATATATAGAGAACATGTAACAATTATTGAGAAACATGTGCTTTGGAGGTATGAATGTATTGGGGTATTTGAAGGAGGTTCTCTTCTTCTTTAAGGAGTTATTATGTAACTCATCCTTCTTATCTATCTTGAAGTTGTGCTCTATTCTCACATTTTCTATACATGGTGATTACTCTAGTTTCTTATGATGTTTAAAGGTTTTGGTGCATAACATTTGATTTTAGAGCATATGATCCTAGGGTTTTTCTCCTTCAAAAGAGTCATCTTGGAATTTTTGCTATAATGTTTTTTCTAGGATGTTTAAGACCATGAAATTTTTGGGAGATTGAGAAGACATAGTGAAGTACTTCTGGTAAACTTTTGAGGTTTTGTTTCACTACACTTTCAAAGTTATATCCGGTGGAAATTAGGGTTTTGACTAGTCTCAAATAGGTGTTCTTGGTAAAACGATCATAAATTTTTCTGGGAGATATAAGAGAACAAAATTTTTAGGAGCATGAAGTGACATATCTTAAAACCTATTTTAAAAATTTCAGATTATGTTTCACTATAATTTTCAAGTTATGGACTGTGGAATTTAGGGTTTTTTACTAGTCCTAAAACTAGTCTTAAACATGTGTTCCAGGTACAATAGTCATATTTGATTCTAGAAATATCCAAATTGAGTGCCACTATTTTCCTTCGAAAGAGGATAGACCATAGTGTTGTGGGTTCAAATTTTAGATGAATATCATTAAAAATGGACACTTGGCATTTTGTACAAGTTCGCTTTATGGAAAGGGATAAAAATCAACAAGTTTTGAGAAAAATACCGTAACTTTCACTTGAGACATCAAATTGTTGTGTAAATTTTGCAACAAGGGTTAGTAAAATATACAAATCCAGTGGTTGTGTCTAGATCATAGATAAATAATAGAAACAAATCTAGAAACCCTAACTTTAGATTGCTCTTTCACTCCAATGTTTGAATTTTTAATGAGAAAATTGTAGAACAATAATAAAAAGAAGAACTCATGAACATAAAACTAGATTAAGAATGAAATAATTTACATTCCAATGGAAAGAATAAATTACAACACCTATGAGGAAGTTTCCTGAAAATAATGGTCTCTTTAGACTCCTCCTTGGGAGGGTTCTTGTTGTTTCCTGAGTGTGTGGCTAGTCTTGGCTTCTCTCCTTTTTGGCTGAAAGTGACGATGAATGGCCAAAAGATATAGGGAAATTTCGATAGCACTTTGTTACTTTCAATGAATGATGGATGGGAAAATGGGAGAAACCTCTTGAATTTGTAAACAAAACAATGGTTATCTTTGATATGGTCGTGGTAATAAAATATTATTATTTGACCATATCGATTTTAACCATTACTTTGATTTGAATTTATTTTGTTTTTTTGGGTAATTTCAAGAGGAAAAGGTCATAAAAGTCTTTTATGACTTTAGGAATGAAAATAACTTTAGGAAAAGTGGTTAATTAAGTTATAATAGTGGGAAATGGTGTAAAAGTGGATTTAGACATATGAAACCCATTCTATGAATGGTGTATTTCGGTAAACCTAGCTTTTTGGTCTAGGTGATCAATTTTTGGGTGATAACAAAAATTTTGGTCAAACTTATGGCATTGCAGAGAAGACATATCAAGTCACTGCATGCTGAAATTTCAAACTCAAAAGTGCTAGAATTTGAAAGATATATCAGGGAAAAGGTCATCCAACAAGATAGTCTCCAAATTAGGGTTTTAAAAGGTCAATTAACTTAAAATGTCGCAAGAAACCATAGTACACACCTTGCATGACATATGTGAGCATCGAGCACAACTCCAAGATAGATAAGGGATATGAGTTACATAATAAATCCTTAAAGAATAGGAGAACCTCCTCCAAATACCCCAATACATTCATACATCCAAATCACATTTTCATCAATAATGACTACATGATCTCGATATATACCTATTCACACATTGCACATGTGGCCACTTTATTAGGCCGATCACTATTGAATATACATTTAACCTCATATATGCCCCATTTGGGGTCATATAATATACATTTAACCCCATATATGCCCTTCTTGGGTTCATATCATAGTACCCTCCTTTAAAAAGCTTTGTCCTCAAAGCTTTGCAATTATGGGTGTTACATGTGATGAAACCAAGTAATATATGACTCCAAGGGGATCATATATGGGGTTTAATGTATATGATATGACCCCAAAGGGGGCATACCATATGATATAATGTATATGTAATAGGGTAAATGTATATTTAATAGTGGTCAACCTAATAAAGGGGTCACATGTGCACTGTGTGAATAAGTATATATAGAGATCATGTAGTCATTATTGAACAACATGTGATTTGGATGTATGAATGTATTGGGGTATTTGGAGGAAGTTCTCGTATTCTTTAAGGAGTTATTGTGTAACTCATCTCTCTTTCCTATCTTGGAGTTGTGCTCCACACTTACATTTGTTGTACATGGTGTGTACTCTGGTTCTTATGATATTTTAAGGTTTTGGTGCATAATAGTTGTCCAAGGACATCAACTTATGCTAGATGGAAGAATTACAAACAACCTTTGAAAATATTAAAGAAAATATTATCTCAACCCTTGTATTGCAAGGTACCGAGTGGAATATTTCATTCCACAATCATACATATGCATCTAACAAAGCATATGGGTAGTTCTAGGCTAGTAAGAAGACAAGACCCCCTTTGCAATTTACTTTATAAACAAAAACTTATCTGGAGCTGAACTAAATTATACTATCATTGAATTTTTTTTTCTTGTAGTTGTATATGCCATTTAACAAATTCAGACACTATGTCACTGAATACCCAGTCTTTGTGTATATAGACCATGCCGCCATCAAATATTTAATGAACAAATATGATATTAATGGCATAATAATTAGGTGAATTTTACTATTGCAAGAATTTGATTTAACAATCCTTGACATGGCAGGAAAACAAAACGTTGTTGCAGATTTTCTATCAAGACTAACAAATATTATAGATAATGAGGCTATACATGACATTTTTCTTGATGAGTATCTCTTTGCAATCTTCATAAAACCCCCCTAGTTTGTTGTCATAGCCAGCTACTTAGATAAAGGGAGGTTTCCTCTACTTTGGTACCTCCCTAGGCACCCCGTATTATCCTCCCTAGGTACATGTTGTACCTATAATAACTCCCATTAAATTCTCCTTTTATGGGAGAATTAAATGAGCCCCCTACTGAAATTTTGATCGAGTTTGATTGACAGAGAGTAGCTCTCTAGATATGAATAGTGTTATGATAATAACATAGGATGGAAAATCTTTCTCCCTTGTTTGGATTAAGTTTTTTGTACATTTTAATATTGAATTTGTTATGAGTCATTAATCTAATTAACCTCTAGCTATTTCTGTTTTAATTTGAAAATTACTCTTTATCGACTTCCTGCCATCAGTCTTGGTTTAAGTTTCATTGCATATATCTTCTGCATTTCATGTAGTTGATAATACTATTAGTATCTAGCTATCAGACTCTCTTCATTAGATGGTCTTTTTACACTACTTTCAATTCTCCCTGAAATCTGATATCAAACATCACTATCAAACTCTCCTCATCGGGTTATTATTTCACAATGTTCTCAATTCTTTATGATGCTTGAAGTCCGACAATATTTTCAGACTATGCTCATCAGAGTTGTTGAGTCCACACTAATTACATTTTCTCGATACTCAATATCCGATATCGGCTTTTAGTTTTTCCTTATAAGATCCACCATATCTAGTGACTCTCGATAGTGTATCCTTGATGAGTGTTTTCTCAATATATTGCCTCGGGGACTCTCTGTCATCTTTTCTTTTAAGCGGTCCACTTCTTTCACCCCTATGTGGATTTCCCCATATTGCCTCGGGATATCTTTATAGAGTTATATATATATATATATATATATATAATTCAATTAGTTGATTTTAACCCTTATTCATTGCATGAACCTAGCACATCAAGATTCAAGTTTAGCATGGATCATTGTTCCTCCTGATACAATGGCTTCTGATATATCACCTCGGTTAATCTTCATTGGGTTCTCCTTTCAAAATTCACTCTCCTTATCCCCAATGGGTGGGTGGCCGATGTATTATACCCAATAAACGTTACCCAGTTGAAAGATTTGATGGCTGATGACAATCTGATCCGACGATGCAGATTAAATTTGGGCTTAAATATGCATGGGGGTTAAAATCCTTCTTAACCCCGAAAGATCCTAAAGTCTAGATGGTCATGATCCTATGACTCAGATCAAATTCACGCTTCAATATGCACACTTCTTAACCATACAGTTTACCTCCGAAAGATATGATAACTAAGGATGATCTGATCCGATGACCTTGATCAAATTCGAGCTTAAGTATGTGTGAGGGTTAACGAATGTATCAAACTTGAAATAACTGATATCTATGATCGATCGTGATTTACAGTTCTCATTCCTCTTCTCCACGTGCCATCTACACATTAGATTTAGATGCTTGTCCAGTCTCGATTTTTCCTACATAGAATCACTCCACATTATGTGCCCTCCTGATAGATCAACTTCCGATACATCACCTCGATGAATATTCATCTGATTTTCCTTTTAGAAATCACTTTTCTTAAACCCCGATAGAGCTTTCCCCATTGGCGTATCCCTAATGGCTTAAACCCTGATGGATTAAACCTCGATGGACCTTAACCTCGATGAGTGTTATATTGATGGGATTATTCCCAATAGATAGATCCCTAATACTCATCGGCCTGATGATTTGTATTAGGTTTTCACAATCAATGGTTATAGCGGTAAGGCCAATGAGGTACTTCTCGATAACATTACTCATCTTTGTACTTCTCCCACTCGTTATAATTTTTTGAATTCAATTACATTAATGGAAAGGAACAGAGGAAGTGAATTCACTGTATATACTTATTCCACACTCTTTCATTTTATTCATCGATCTGTGTTGAGCGAAGAGTGAAATAACAACTTTCTAACCCTCCTCCTAGATTGTTAAGAATTCATTTGTTAGTTTTTTTCAAGATATAGTTAGATGATGTCATTAGTTGTTAACACTAGGATATTTATTTTATTTTGAGTATAACATGAAGGTTCGCCTCTTTTACAAAACCCATAATATTGTTTTAACTTTGTAGGATTCCAAGAGAAAAGATGGCAAAAATCCAGTCTAAGAGGGGAAAATCATTTACTAAAGAAGGAACATTCACAGGAAATGAAGAGGATAAAAATAAAGTGCAAAGAGAAAACCATTACCTCTGAGAAATATAGAATATAGATCAAAGAATGTGAAGCTAGGTTAGCAAATGAAGATCTAAGAAAAGCACAAACATGAATTTTCACCAAGTTGAATGAAATCCAACAATGTCATGTTGATCTAATGAAGTTCTCTGATTAGGTAGATACATAATTGGACCAAAGGAAATATTCCCTGGATTCTTTGGATAAGGTGGTAGACTAGCATAAGATTTTGATAACTTCTTGATGTTGAGGTGGAATTGCTGCAAGTACGTGGACCACTTCTGATGGCGGTCATTCGACAATTTGCCTTGTGTCTACATGAACTACAGTGGCTTATGATCAATGTGGAGGATTGTGTCCTTCCCAAGAATGCAATGTCTCCATTGGCGGTAGACTTGCACAATAGATTACATTTCTTTTTTGTAAATAGGGTACTTACAAACAACATCTGATAGCGTCTCACTATGGTAGGCCATGGGGTGGCCGTGCTAAGTGAGAACTGCACCCACAACATAGTCTAAAGCATCTGTCTAGATCTCAAAGGGCTGTTGCAAGTTCGGTAGTTAAAGTACTGGGGTTGAGCACAAGCACTTATTTAAATCATTGAACACTTGTTTTTGGGATCAGCCCCACACAAATTTCACCTTACCACCACCCTAGGTTACTTGGCTGAGGGCCCATGCAATATGGGAGAATCCCAACACGAACCCGCGGTAGAAATTGGCAAGGCCCAAGGAGCTTCGAAGCTCAGTGAGTGTGGTTGGGACTGGCCAGTCACAGATGACTTGGATTTTGGCTGGATCCACATGTAAGCCATGTTGATCAACGATGTAGCCCAGGTAATGAACCCTTTCCATGCCGAAGGAGCACTTTTCCAAGTTGGTGTAGAGCTGGTGTTGTCGCAGGGTGTGCAGAACCTGTTGAATATGCTACAAGTGTTCTACCCAAGTATTGTTGTAAATGAGGATGTCATCCAGATACACCACTACAAAAGTATTGGTGAATGGTCGCATGATATCATCCATCATCCTCATGAAAGTGGCTGGAGCATTTGTCAAACCAAAGGGCATGACTAACCATTCAAAAAGACCTTCCTTTGACTTGAAGGCGATATTCCATACATCTGTTTGTTTTATCGAGACCTAGTGGTAGCCAGACTTCAGATCAATCTTACTGAAGTATTTGGCCCCTGTGAGTTGATCAAGGAGGTCATCGATTTGGGGAATTGGGTATCGATTTCTGACTGTGATTTTATTCAGGGCCCGATAATGAATGCAGATTCGCCAGGTTCCATCTTTCTTCTGTACCAACATGATTGGGCTCTCACAAGGTGATGATATGGGACATATGTGCCCCTTGTGGAGTAGTTATTTTATCTGCCTCTTAATCTCCTCATTCTCTAATAGAGAGCGACGATAGACTGGCCCATTGGGAAGCGGTGCATCAGGGGTCAGATCGATGGGGTGCTTGACCTGATAGTATAGAGGTACCCCGGTAGGTGAGGAGAAGATATCTGAGTATTCTTCCACGACCTTATCCACTTGCTTCTATTGTGTGGAGAGGTCGGCTACAGAGACCCTGGATGTGGCTGCAATCTTTCTCTCATTTTGAGAGAGAATCACGAAGAAGACAAACTTCCCTGTCTAAGAGATGACCTTTCTACATTGCTTGGCAAAGATCAAGGAAATAGCACTGGGTGGGACTGCCTCGGGTATCCTATACAATTTCTTGTTCAAAGTAATAATAACATTGCGAGGCCTAGACTCATATACAACATGAAGTTTCCATAATATGGTTGGCCCAAAAGAACATTACAAAATTTGAGAGGGGAAACATCACACAATACCTTGTCTTTGAAGGGCTTGATGCTGTATGATAGGCGACATTGTTGCCTGACGCAGATGTCGCTTCCTTGGTGGAGCCATCCGATGGTGTAGGGCCATGGGTACGACATTGTCGGCAGGGCAAGTCGTTTGAAAACCTCTGCTGAGATGAGGTTCTTTTGGCTACCACTATCAACGATGAAGTGCAGCGGGGTACCCTTCACCCACATCTGTGAATGAAAAAGGCGCTCGCCTTCCTCTAGCTCGTCTGATTCACCGGACTGGAGCTTGGTGGTAGCAACGATAGCACTGGGTTTTGCGTCTATGATCCATCTCCCCCTTTTTGGTTCTCACTCAGAGTCAGAACCTGCATCTGATTTAGAGGCTTTCACCTCAGCCACCAACGACTACTTCGAGCGACAATCAACAGTGTTATGCCAGGGGCTCTTATGGAAGTCACACCACTTCCCGATATCTTTCTTTGTCTTTCCAGTGTCCTTCTTTGCTTATGGCATGGACTCGTTGTCTTGAGGTTTTCTATCTTTGCTCTGTACTTTCTTCTGTGGGTTGGGGCCGCCCTTTCCTAGCTTTTTCTCTACGGGGTTCTGAGGCTCAAATTGTCATGTCTTTTGTTTGAGCTTTTGCTTGATTTTGATGGCATATCGGTAGGCCATACCCAAGGATGAGATGTCCATAAACTCCATTTCATCCTGGATGTATCTATGTAGACTGTTGTGATACTTGAGCACCATATGTCGCTCAGAATCATTGATACCCAGCTTAGTGCACAAGGTAGAGAAGATATTTGTGAACTCGAGCACCGCTTGGTATCTTTCCTACCACAGCGTGGTCCATTTTGTGTACAGGTTGTCATAACTTCCAACAGGGTAGTATTATTCCTTAATAGCATCCCTGAAGGACTCCCAGGTGACTGCGACTATAAATAATGAGGGTTCATCTATTTCATTTTGCTCACAAAAAGTTTCCCACCAATCTTTGACATGGGGGACGACTTTAAGGAGCACAAAAGTAATATTTTCTCTATTCGAGAAGTTATGGACAGAGAAATACCCTTCTAGCAGATTCAACCATTTGTCTACCATTTCTGCGTCTATATGACCTTCATATATAGGAATATCAAATTTGACTTGTACCTTGAATGGGGCGACGCCTCCGTTTGAGGAAGATGTGTCGCCTGTTGGTAGTCACCGAAAGATTTGCACAAAACTATCCATCATCTCGTTCCTTTGTTGCATGAGGGCTTCCTTGAGCAACATTTTGAAGGGATCTCTTGTCCTGTCGTCTTTCGTTTCTTCTTCCATGAGAGGTCATTTGGGCATGCGAGAGCTTTTGTCCTCAAGAGAAACAAGCTCGAGACCCAATTATTTGTACACTGACCTCATTGGGGACATGCATAAAGAACGACAAGGACAGACCGCTCTGATACCACTGATCTGGAATATATTTGCAGAAAAAAATGAATACAAATTATTATCAAAATATGCTTAACACAGAATAACAGATATACAATAAAACTAGTTTCTATTCAATAAGGAAATAAGTTGAAACTGTAAAATGCAGCGGAAACAAGCTTGCTAGAATGGTGACAACTTATCTCTGAGAAGAGATGTGAAGGTTGCGCTCATTCGCAAGAAGATGATTACAATGAGGCTCTGAAGGCCTTTTTACAATAAATAGGAATGTCAAAAACCCTAGACATCCAAAAAACCTAACCCTGGGAGATGAAGCGCCAAAAGTCACGTGGGCCCCGTTTGGGTAAGTTAGTACATCAACTTCCCGGGCTCATAACTTTTGCATACAATCTTTGTTTTAGGCGCACGATAGCCCATTGGAAAGGTCTATCCAAGGAACACACATTTTGTTGCTATCTATCAAAGTTCATTCTAGTTGTGGCTAGCCCAAAACAACGTTGTTTAGGGCCTCAAAATGGCCCCGCAGGTCAGGGACCTGAAAACTAGGGAAAAACTGCCAAAATGAGCCAGTTGGAATAGGTGGGAGGCCACCGAAATCCATCTGGATCAACTGAAATCCCCACAATCAGAAGCGAGAATCCATAAGTTTCATTACATACATAGACAAGAACACAACCGGGTCAAACAGAGCCCCAAACAACATTCAAACATAGCACAACATCCCTGAAAGAACAGCTGGAGCCAGTACTCCAAAATCCAAAGCAGTGTGCAAAACTATTACAAATTTTTCTGGCAAAGACAAAGGTTCTCCCTCTACTTCTAACGGCTCTGAAGACTAGACTTGCACATCAACCGCAAGGTCCATCCCCAGGGGAAGAATAAGTGGAGACAACCTCAAAACACTCAATGGCTAGTGGATTGCCACTATAAGTTCGATTACACCTAGACGCCACTACTACATCTGGTGAACTCGCTCAGT
This sequence comes from Picea mariana, assembly GCA_032191745.1. NCBI lineage: Eukaryota > Viridiplantae > Streptophyta > Pinopsida > Pinales > Pinaceae > Picea > Picea mariana. Next base: position 136,723 of record JASDQU010099928.1, read on the forward strand.
TTCAGACACTATAGCTAGTGGGATTAATTAGAGCCTCAAATGAGAAATTGGAGCAGAGGATCCAGTAGGCAGAAAGGGAAGCCTACTTCTAGAAGCAAGAAGGACTTCTGGCGCAGACATGAAGAATGAAGGAGGACTATTTAAAGATTCAAGTAGAGCAGAAAGTGGAGAAGGTGAAGGAAATACTAACAGAGGCTTGGACAACAATCAGAAAGACAACGCCTCATCTACTAGAATCCAATGCAACAAGTGAGCCTATGAAGTAGATCGAATCAATTCAGGTAGCCTGGTCTAAGCTGGCAGAATAAGAAAAAGATATCAAAGTACAGTTGCGAGACAATAAGCAAGAAGCCAAACTACAACCCAGGAAGTTACAAGAGCAACTAGAAAAAGTGGTTTTGGAAGGAAACAATGTAAGAGTAACCTTGCATAAAAGGATTGCAGAGTGCACAAAAAATTTCAAAGAGGTTAGCGATTGGATGGGAATTATTTCTAGGTGCAACCAAACACTAGAGGACCTGCACTTGAAGATCCAATCGCTAAATGAATAAGCAACCAACACCCTGTATTCGCTGGAACAACGAGAATTTTTTTACAAGATCCAACAAACATGCAATGATCTGAATGCACTATTTGAAGCTCAAACAATGGCTAAGAAAGAACTAAGATAATTTTGACCCATAGTCCAGAAAACTTATCTACATATGCACCAAGTGGACGCCATAGATGACTCGAAATGAAACTCTCTAGTTGCGTCCAAGACAAAAGAATGCATTACATACACCACCTAATAGTTTGTTGTTGAAGCTTCACTACTTTCTAGAAAGTGGTAGGAGAAAGTGGAGAACTTCCAATGAGTCAGGAAAAGAGCCCTAGAACTAGTAATTGAGTTGGGCCCTTCGTTTGAAGAGGCCAAAGAAGAAATTACTCAAGTGGGAAGTGGAAGCAACTTAGAAACATAAGATAAAGGTAAACAACAGGCCAGCCCAGAGACCATGAAAGAGCCGAAGATTTGACTTGGGACGAGTCAAGGATTGTGGTCGAAGCGTGTTGGGCCCTTCATTTTGATGAATAGAAGTTGCGCAAGTTATGTTGCAGCTTCATTTTGGTGAACATAAGTTGCACAAGCTGTCGAGGAGCTGGACAACGAACTAAAGGAAGAAACAAAAAGCGGTTGGAAGGACAACGCAACATTAGTTTTATGAGAAAGAAGTTGCAACAAGTTCAAGAAAAAGAGAGAACTCTTAGGTTCGGAACCAGAAAACCTACATCAAATTATACATATGAGATTGAAATGATTGTAATAGGGTTGTTGTTAATAAAGGATAATGAAGGGCTAGTGAAAGGCTAAGGATGAGCGACTGGATGAATGTAATTGAGTCTAAGTTGGAGTCTATTTTACTCATAGTTGTTAGTTGAGTTGAATCTTGAGATCTGGGTAAGAACCAGACTACCAATGTAATAGAGTTTTGTAGAGTTGGAAAGAGAAAGGGACTGCGATAACCTTGTCTCACACTAGTTGGGGAGTATCCACTGAGTACTTGTATATGTGACTCGAGCTGTGAGAATAACCTGATATGCTAATACAATTGGAGGCCCAAATTTTGAATATATCTTGTGTATTTGGTCTTCTGATTCTCTTGAATGTTACTCTGTATTATCTTTTATGTCTGATATGATTAATTGCTTCCTTGTGAATGGAGACGCAACTCTGTTTCTTTATTCTCAGTTAGGAAATGTTCATAAATTCTACATGTTTAATCTATCTTGTGCAAGACTAACATGAATCTTGATACTTCATATATTTGTCTAAATATTCTCTTTACCCTTCCCTCTCTTTCTCGTCTCGGTTGCGCTTCGGGTGAGACTTCTTCCCTCCCTGGAAGATGAAAATGACAACGCTCTAGACTACTTCGATACCTTTTATTGGTGACTGTAAGAGGACCCTGGTCTGATCACTTTTGTGCCAACAAGATATAGTCCATCAATCCTATATAATATTACCAATTCCATAATTGTAGCTCATATTTTGAGTTTTCTTCTCATTTCTACCAATCTAGATCTCAAACTCTAGATGTTCTCAAAAACTTTCAAAGGCCAAATATTTCTCAATTTGAGCTCAATTTGTGACAAATGAAAGTAATTGAAATGATAATACACAATAGATCCATTTAATCACATGATCAATTATATTTACACCTATTCGGAACTCTAGGAAGCTAGTCCAATTTTTGAGACATAAGCTCGTTTGCTCAAATTGAACCTGATTTGAGGCCATGCTTAGTTGAGTGTTGGGGAAACCTTTTAGGTAGTGAGGGGAAGTCAATTTTATATTTGAAAAGTGTTTGGACTATGAATGTCTCCTTGAGATTTTAAATCTTTTCGAGGACCCCTTTTCCTTCTAGATAAAAACAAGCATCTACCCAATCATGGGTTTCATTTCTAGTCAATTCAACAACCATGAAGGGTTGATTGGGCACCACATATCACTTCAATTTACAACTTCAAGTGAATGGCTAGTGAAGAGAAATCATATTGGAGGCAAAAATCATGATGCATGGCTTGATGATGTGGTACCTTTTCCACCCTTTACGAAAAAAAACTTTTCTCAAAGCCACCTTTTCTCTCAAATTTCTATTTCTTTTTTGGGAAAATTAATTTGTAAAATGTTTTTGAATAATATGATTTGATTTGATTTTAAAAAGTAAAAAAAAATGTTTTTCTAGATACACTTGTTGACGTTTGTGGTAGAATCAGACAGGTACTTCCGCATTTGTTTATGTCTAGCATGTGATATTCGTCGAAAGCCCAATGTGAATTTACTTTAGTTAAAAGGAATTAATTAAAGTAAATATGATTGTATTAGTAATTGAGTTATTTAAGGAACATTCTTAGCATGTAGCATGTAATCTAAATCTTAAGTGAGTGTGAGAAGCAATATCAACCAAAGATCACTTTGGATATTAGAAATAGATTGTAACTCATGATTATAAAAGAAAGGTTGGGGTAAAGGAGAAATCACTTTTGACAAGAGGTTGAGGTCGAGAGACTTGTGTTGAGGGAGTTGACACAGTCGGGACTTGTGTGAGATACACTTGTGAGAGAATTTGGTGAGAGATCAAGGTCATGACAGGTTGGATGAAGAGATTTCATCCAAGTGTTGATCAAAGGATTGCATCACAAAGGACCGTGATTCAAGATCTTGGATAGGTGGAGAAGAAATTCCATCTAGAGGTCATACATGTCAAGGAGTAGAGAGAGAGCAAAGGCAGTTGTAGGTGGGTTTCAGTTGACAAACGCCACAGGGAAGTATAAGATCATACATAACTTTCTGTAAGAGTTTTCCATACACATACACAATTCATAGTGTAAACAATCACATATATACACGGTTCATAGTGGGCTTAATCGAGTATGCCTCGGGAAACATGTTGGTACATGATTGTACAAATACACATGAGTTTCTAGGTTTATCTCCAGTGTATAATTCTCTCAATGGGACATTTTACCTGTTATGGGAGCCCTGATTTGACCTTAATAAAAGAATCATTGGACTGGTTTTCCCTCCAAGGTTTATACCTAAAAATATTGGTGTTTATATGTGCTTGATTTGGTTTCCTTGTTTATGTTTCCACTGCATGTTTAGTTGATTACTCAACTTTGCTTTTAGTAGATAAAGTAATTTTATTTTGAGATAACTTCCAAGTGTTGAGTAGAGTGGTAAAATATCAACATGGTATTAGTGCATACCAAGGGTTGAATCTGCTGAAAAATCAACATGGTATCAGAATCAAGGCTTTGAAGGAAAGAGGGAGCCTAGTATCTGAAGGGAGGAAACCAAGAGGATATATCTTATCTAGTTGATAACCAACAAGGGAAATCAAAGGACATATTTAAGGGAAATGACATTTTAGCAGAAGGTTATAAGATTAGATCTCGGAGATGGTGAACACACTAAAGAATGAGGACAGGTTGGAAAGGGAAACAAAATTATGAGATTGGAAGGAAAGGGTTCTTCTTCTATTCGAGGAGAATGAACTCAAAGAGTATGTTGAGGTTGCAGTTGAAAGTCCTACTGATCGACAAGAATTGACAGCTCACAAGAAGAAGAAAGTGAAGGCCAAGCGGGTGTTGTTAGTGTTGGAATACTGAGAGGGGGGAAGGTGAATCAGTATGAGAAATAATAACACTTTTAACCACAATATATTATATTCAACTTTATCAGTAGTGTTCAACATTTTATCATTAACATTCAATATATCATCAGCAACATAATTCAATATAGTAAACAATCACATAGACACATTACACCATAATTTACATGGAAACCAAAACTGGAGAAAACCATGTAATGATTTTCTTATATGTCAAAGAATGCATTCATTGGAAGCACCAACTTTCCAGTTCTCCAGTTGCAACTAGAAGGAGGCCACAACCCCCTATTTACAAGCTCCAACTCGAAGGAAGCTACAACTTCCTAAATTCTCAGGCTCCAACCAGAAGGAGGCTACAAACCCCTGATTCTCAGGATCCAACCTAAAGGAAGCTCCAACTCCCTGAGTTCTCCGACACAAACCAGAAGGAGGCTACAACCCCCTTTTATTTCCCTGTCCTGCCACCTTGAAATATAAATGTAGACCAAAGTGTCACTACCACAATCACTGCTACTTCCATTATCACTGTCAATGTCACTATCACATCAACCTGTAACCTGTCAACCTGTCACTATATCCAACCTGTCATTGTACCCAGCCTGTGATTGTCACTGTACCATCAACCTATAACCGATCATCAACATGTGCTATACCAAAACCTGTACCATACCATGCATAAATTGTGTACCAAAAAATGTAGTATAACATGCATCGATCATGTACCATAAGATATGCCAAATGTAGATACCATAACATCAATGATGATTAATTAATCATGTATCCAATCATGTACCATGTATTAGAGCATCAATCATATATAAAAATTGTACCATATACCATAGCATCAATCATGTATAGACCTGTGCAACATCATCAATGAATTGCCTCAAAGTGCCAAAGCATGTCCCTCATACATATACCACCATATACCAAATGTATACCTCAACCATATACCAACGTCTCAAAGATATGTCATATATCAAATGAGATGCAAGAGTATACCTCAATAAATCATGTAGCCAAGATGTACCTCAATCAAGTGCTAATGACAAACATGCCTTAAGAATGCACCATACCATACCAAGTATAGCCTTCAAAACAAGTGCATAAACATACCTTTACCTCTGTAGCTGACCTAATACACAATAGTGATGACCTGTAAACTTTCCTCATACCTCAACAAATTGACACTAACATTTCCGCTAATCTTGTATTGTCCTCACGGAACTAAGACCTTTTGTCATGCGGGGTCTCGCGTGACAGGCACTAGGCAACCTGCGGGGGTGCCTCGCAGGACACTAGTTGTGTGACCCAGGGGAGTCAACCAAATTAGGGTTTCTTCAGAAAACCCTATCTCTCCTCCGTGATCCCAAAATTCCAACACTTCTCACTTCTCACTTCTCGCTGTTTCATATTTTGTCATTGCAAAATTTCCAATAGATCACTTACTCACAAGAAGATATTCAAAAGAATGAATGATGTGAATGTACTTGTGAATGACTTCTTGAGGGGTATATATACTTTTTCTAGATAAACTCTTTCCTTAATTTTAGGGTTTGTTAAATTTCTTGTTACAACCACTTTACCCTTTCATTACTTGACTTGTAACCAACTAGGAGTTTCTTAACTATTCTTTGGGGCTTCTAACTTCACACAACCATAAATCCTCAATTGCGAGGAACCACGTGGCATACCACCTATCACAAGAAACGACACAACTAGGAATATCCATCCATGAGTGGGTAACCTGCATTTACATTGTTCTTCATGACCTTTTTCCTTGATCAACTTCGGGTTCCATAACCATACCTTTGGGGCTACCAGACTGATTGATCAAGGGTTGACATCATTGAAAAAAATTATTTCAACAATATCCCCCTTTGGTATTGATGGAAACACTAATGGCATGGTAACACTCATGCTCCCCCTATGACCATCACTCCCCTTATGAGCAACACTCCCTCTGTCTTCATGAATTTGTTTTTTCTCTCTATTTCCATGCCTTTGTTCTTTCTCCCCCCTTTGACATCAAATTAAAAGGGTAATTTTCCTTGGGGTTTCTGCCCCTATCTACAAGCCTTTGCTTTCTCTTCATGGTGCTTCCTCATGTAAATCTCTGATGTATATGAAAAACATTCAAAATATTCTTTACTTAGATTCTTCATGTCTTCTGCTTCTCTCCCCCTGTCTTACTGTTCCTGAAGCCATGTGGATCACTATGGGAAAGAAAATACTCCATGTTTTTGTCGAAGACACTCAAAAGTATCCATCGAAAGAGGTTTGGTGAAGATATTTTCAATATTCTCTTTTGTTCCAATGTACTCTAGCTTGATTTTCTTCTTTGTAACATGTTCCCGTAGAAAGTGAAACTTGATTGGAATGTGCTTCGTCTTGGAATGCATTACTGGATTCTTAGAGATACTGATAACACTTCTGTTATCACAGAGTATCAGAATAGGCTCGTCATATTCCACCCGTATATCCTGCAAGGTCTTCTTCATCTAGAGAACTTGAGTGCAACATGTTGTCGCTACAATATATTATGCTTCTGTCATGGATACAGATATTGATGATTGTTTCTTGCTCAGCCATGATATGATACAATCACTTAAGTATAAATCTGCTCCACTTGTACTTATTCTATTGTCAATTCTACCTTCCCAATCTGCATCTATGTAGGCGACCAAAGATATATCCTTCCCTTTAGGATACCATAATCCAAAATCTTTTGTTGCCTTGAGATATCTGAATATTCTCTTTACTGTCATAACATGTGTTTCTTTTAGTTTTGCTTGAAATCTGGCAACCTATCCAAATGCTTGCATCACATTCGGTCTTGATGCTATCACATAGATTAAGATGCTAATCATAATTATGTATAGTCTCTAATATGCATCCTTAGATTCATCATCCTTACTCAACTTGCAACTGGTCTGCATAAGAGTACTTACGGGTTTGCAATATTCCATTCTGAACTAATTTAGCATTTCTCGGATGTACTTAGTCCGAGAGATGAAAATACCTTTATCACGCTGACATATGTATAATCCAAACAAAAAATTCAACTCACCGAGCAAAGACATTTCAAACTCATTTTGCATGTCTTTGGAAAACTTCTGACTCATCTTGTCATCATCGCTCCCAAAGATAATATCATCTACATAAACTTCAATTATTAATATATCGTCTCGATCCACTTTCATGTAGAGATTGTTGTTTTCATTACCCTTCCTGAATCCTTGTTGTTGTAGATACCTATCCAATATTGAATAACATGCTCTGGGGGCCTGCTTGAGTCCATACAATGCTTTATTCAACCTGCAAACATAATCTTTCTTTTATGATAGTAGAAACCCTTCAGGTTGTTCGATGTAGACTTATTCTTCTAATTCTCCATTTAGAAAGGATGATTTTACATCCATATGATACACCTTTATTCTTTTGGAACATGCATAGGCTAAGATCAATATGATTTCTTCCATCATGGAAACTGGGGCAAAGGTCTCTTCAAAATCTATAACTTCAATTTGAGTATATCCTTTGCATACCAACCTTGCTTTGTTTCTAGTTACTTGTCCATCCTTGTTTAGTTTGTTTCTGAAAACCCACTTTGTACCAATCACATTCTTGTTCTTCGGCCTTGGAACTAGTTCCCATGTATCATTTTTCTCTATCCGATCCAATTCTTCATCCATAGCCATGACCCAATGTTCATCATTGCTGGCTTCTTCAAAATTGTTTCGTTCAACTGTGGATAACAGTTCTAGATGCCTTTGTTCTGGTGAATAGATTCTTCTTCAGGTTTCAACTCCTGGATATTTATTCCCAATAATATGTTCTTGTGGATTATTTTTCTGCACTCGTCAGCTAGGTGTCTTAGGAGGTATATAATGCTCATATTCCTCTTGCTCTGCTTCTGGCTGCTCTTCTTCTTATACTTCCTCTTCCATCCTGCTCTTCTGAATGTTTATTTCTTTCTTTGGTGTTTCATTCCTTTGTTTCATCAATTGTTACATTTATGCTTTCCACTATTCTGTTGAGTCTTGGAATAAAGTGTTTGTATGCTTTTCTCTTGCTTGAATACCCAACAAGTATGCCCTTATTGACTCGGGAGTCAAATTTTCCAATCTTTCCATCTTCTCTTTTGATATAGCATTTTCTTCCAAATACTCTAAAATGCTTCACATTTTTCAGTCTTCCTTTCCATAAATCATAGGGAGTATTATCACTGTTACTTCTAACCATTCCTCTGTTCAAGATATGAACTATTGTATGTACTTCTTGTGCCCAAAATAAGTCTCTCAACTTAGAATATTTCAACATGGTTCTCACCATTTGCTATACTATTTTGTTCTTCCTTTCGAAAACACCGTTTTGTTGAGGTGTCCTGGATGCTGAGAACTATCTTTTTATTCCATGTTCACCACATAAATCCATGAATTCCTTTGATGTAAGCTCTCCTCCATTGTATGATCTCAAACACTTGACTTTCAAATCCATATCGGTTTCAACCATCTTTTTGTATATCTTGAAGTGTTCGAATGCCTCTGACTTCTTCTTGAGAAAGAAAATTGAAGTTATTCTTGTATATTCATCAACCAGTAGCATAAAATATTGTTCACCATTTAATCCCTTTGTTCTTGTATATCCACATAGGTTAGTATGTACAATCTCCAATGGTTTTTCCATGGAGTACTCTTTTGATTTGAACTTGGTCCTGGTTTTTTTCCCTTGTAGACGATGTTTACATAGAGTATTTGTTGGCTTTGAGATCTCAAGCATTTCTTTCACTACTTCCTTTATGTTGATTTTGACAAGGTTATCAAAGTTCACGCGACCCATTATTTTGTGCCAGATCCAACTCTCATTTTATTTTCCTAAGTAACATATTTCCTTTCTAATTTCATTCAAGACATATCTAATGTTAGGGGTTCTTATAGATGTAGCCACCAACTTTCCTGATCCTTCTTTCCTTATCTCACATTTTTCTGAGTCAAACAAAAGTTTGTGTCCTTGATCACACATTTGACTTACAGTCAATAGATTGTGCTTCATATCTTAGACCAGTAGAACATTTTTTTCCTTGGAATCTTTGCTTCTGAGCTTGAATGTGCCTCTACCTATAATTCTAGATGAGTTATCATTTCCAAATGAAACTGATCCATCTCGTTCCTTCTTCAGAGTCAGAAACGTGTTCTTGTCACCTATCATATGCTTTGAACAACCATTGTCAACATACCCGCTACTTTTCTTGTGTTGCGCTTGTAGAGCAAGCAAGCATTCTTCCACATTGAATTGATCCTGCTTCCTTCTCCATATCGTTTGTGGTTCCTGTTTGATATTCTTATTTGGTTTCTGTGGAGGAGCAATCAGTCTACAATATTTGGCCATGTGTCCAAAATTGTTGCACTTGTATCACTCTACTCCATTCCTTAGTGAACCAAAATTGTTGTGATTTATGTTTTGTGCTTCATTTGACTTTCTAGGATAATTTTTATACGAATAACCTTCATAGTTGCTTCTATTATTGGAATAAGATCTACAGTTTGCATCTTTGTGTCCAAAATTGTTACAAGAATAACATAAACCAAGAAAAATAGTTTGATACCTAGATGTAGGAAATATTCTAAATGGTGTTTCTCTTCTGAAACCTTGTTCTTATTGAGATGTTGTTGATTGTTGATTCTATGTTCTGAGTCTTCTAGGTGGTCAAGTTCCTCTGTGAAATTATTCTTGAGTTTTACTATATTCCTCTTTCTTGATAGTACCTCTGACGATTTCTGCATAGCTTCTTTGTTCTGCTTCTTGTTCTGTCATCTTGGAGCTCAAACCTTTCTCAGTCTACATCTGGTTGTATCCTAGCCCAGACCTATCATAGTATGGACTTTGAGTACTTATGATCTCATCCAATGTTTTGGTGCTATTCTACTGCATATATTTCTTCTAAAGATATTTTCTTATAGTTAATATTTATGCTTCCAAGCTTTCAATCATCTTCTCCTTTTCTTCTAACTGACTTCTGAGTGTTTCCTCAATCCTTCTGTCTTCTTCTACCTGGACTTTTAACTTCATGATTATCTGCTCAATTTCTTATGAGTTGGAATTCTGAGATTCTTCTTTCATCTTTAATTCTTCCTTGAGTGACTTGTTTTTCTTTCTTTCTTTCCTTAGTTCTTCTAAAGCACTGATTAATTCTTCTTTGAGATCAACTTCACCTTCTTCTTCAGAATATTTTTCATCATCTACTACTGCCATGAAGAGTACTCTATCAAAATCACTATCACTATCATCATGCTCATCTGATGAGGAGTTGTATTCCTTTGAGTAGAAGATTTTCTTGAAGAATCTCTTTTTGTTTCTTCTCTTGTATCCCTTTTGATTTTTCTCTTTCTTCTTAGGATCTTCTTATTCATCGCTACATTTATTCTTAGCATAAGTACATTTAGAAGAAAAATGACCAATACCATCACAATTAAAACATTTCAATGGAAGCATACATTTGTACTTTTCAGTTCCTCTTTTCAACTTTCTTACAAAGTTTTCCACTTCTTCATCTTCCTATGAATCATCACTACAACTGCAATCTGGTTTTAACTTTTGCTTGTTTTGCTTCTTTGTCTTCTTGGATTCCTTGAATGTTGCTTCCTTCATGGCTGGGTTCTCTTGTTCTATCCTCATTTCATACATTGTAAATATTCCATCTAGCTCATCCATCCTCAAACTGTCAAGATCTGTGCTTTCTTCCAGGGCTGATATCTTAAGATCAAATCTCATAGGAAGATATCTTAGAACCTTTTGAACGACCATTGATTCATCAAATTCTTCTCTCAGTCCTCTAATAGTGTTCGTTGTTTCATCAACTCGTAGAAAGTAGGATGCAATGTCTTCATCTTCCTTCATCTTCAATTTCTCAAACTTAGATTTAAGGGTTTGAAGCTTAGATCCCTTGAATTTGGCACATCCTTTGTAAATATTTTGAAGTTGATCCCAAAGATCCTTTGTAGTGTTGCAATGCATACATTTGACAAATACTGAATCATCCACACTGCTCAGAATGGTTCATTTAGCCTTTGAGTTGTTTTCGTTGAGTTTCTTTCCATATTTGTCAGTTGGGGGAGTTGTTGGCGCTGCATATCCGTCTACTAATGACTACCAAACATCAAATCCATGTGCCTATAAAAAGGTTTTCATCCTTTTATTCCAGAAGGCATAATTATGAAAACCAAACCTTGGTGCTCCAATCTTAGCGTATTCCATGATCTCCTTCGAGTGGTTAAATTGTTTCTTGAAGGACCTGCTCTGATACCAATTGTTGGAATACCAAGAGGGGGGGTGAATTAGTATGAGCACTAATAACACTTTTAACCACAATATATTATCTTCAAATTTATTATTAGTGTTTAGTAGTTTATCATTAGCATTCAATATATCATCAACAACATAAATTAATATAATAAACAATCACATAGACACAGTACACCAGAATTTACATGGAAACTCAAATGGGAGAAAACCATGGAATGCTTTTCTTATATGTCAAAGAATACATTCATTGGAAGCACCAACTTTCCAATTCTCTAGCTGCAACTGGAAGGAGGCTACAACCCCCTATTTACAAGCTCCAACTTGAAGGAATCTACAACTCTTTGAATTCTATGGCTCCAACCAGAAGGAGGCTACAACCCCCTGATTCTCAGGCTCCAACATGAAGGAAGCTCTGACTCCCTGAGTTCTCTGGAACCAATCGGAAGGAGGCTACAACCCCATTTCCTTGTCCCATCCTACCACCCTGAAATATAAATGTAGACCAAACTTTCACTACCACAATCACTTCCATTGCCACTGTCACCTTTGTTGATGCCCATAAGCGCAATGTAATACCCCTGCCTCTCGAAAGAATGAGTCTCCATAAAGGGGACTCGTTTAAGCAAACATATATGTCTTCCCTCCTACAACTCGTGCAAGATATGAACAATAAGATGATATCCTACGAACTAAAGGGAAGTGTTTCTTCTCCCACTCCTGTCACATCTTCTTCTTCCTTAGTGCCTTTTAGGAATACTATTGAAAATACTTTTTAGCCAGAGGCCATTATGTCTTGCAGTTGGTGTAACTTCTATGAAGAAAGTCATGAAGAAAGTACTTGCAAAGTTAAGAAAAATGCCAGAGATAAGATCTTTGGCAAAAGGCCTGATACCATGACCGCGGTTCTAGATTGGGTTGAACTAGAGGATGTTATGATAAACAATACTAGAAACAAATCTTACACCTCCAAGGGAAAATACGACCCTCCTCGTACTTCTTCCACACCAAGAAGGTCTTCTCAGAGCAATGATACACAAGCTGTCAGAGTTCCAGAAAATCAAGGAATGCCTTCCCCTCTTCCCTCTTCTAAATACAATATCCTTAACCAATTGGATAATATCAAGGTTGATGCTACACTTTTGGACATGGTTTTCGTCCTTGAACAACAAAATCATCTCAAGAATTTAATCGAAGGTAAAATTTCTACTATAGCCAATCTTTTTGAAGAGTCAAAAGAAGAGGATTCAAATGTAAATAAAATAGATGTAAATAATTTTAGGAAACCTGTAAAAAATACCCCTTTTTATATTTTTGTAAAAATTATGGATAAAGTAGTTCATTGTTTCCTAATTGATGGCGGGTCTGGTCCAAGTGTAATGTCAAAAATTATCATGGAAGAGCTTGGCTCATTGTGCACTAATGAAAATTCTAGAAGCATGCTCTCTTATAACAGTCTGCAACATTCAACTGTAGGTGAAATCAAAGATGTGACCTTAGTTCTGTGTGCACATCTTGAAATAAGAAAAACCCTCAGTATCCAGGTAATTGATATGCCAATAAGCAATTATTCAATTATTTTAGGAAGAGACTGGCAAGCCTTAACGGGTGGATATATTTCACTTGACGAAACACATTTGTCTGTCCCTAGGAATGGAAAGAACATTCCCTAGGAACGGAAATAACATTATGGTCCTTAGGGAAAAAAGAATTTCACCATATATAGAGAGTGTTCCCCAACCTAACGTAAATTATCTTGAGGAAGATTTGGGAGTATACTCTATTTTTGCTGATGAGGGTGACACTATCCTTGAACCAATTGATTTTGATGATGGCATGTGGCACATGCATTTCGATGGCTCATGCTCAAATGAAGGTAATGGAGCCGACATTATTCTATATTCTCCTATAGGTAAAATCCACAATTTCTCTTATAGGTTAGAATTTTCTTGCATGAACAACGTCACCGAGTTTGAGGCCCTATTGTTAGGCATCGAAAATGCATATAACCTTGGTTGTGGACACTTTACAATATTTAGTGCTTCCAAACTTGTTGTGAACCTTGTACATAATATTTATTCACCTAACAATAATTTTCTTAAACGTTATACCCACACTATTTGGATGCTCATTTCAAACTTTTTATCATTTAACATCACTCATGTTAAGCAAGAACTCAATTCAATGGATGATAGGTTAGTGGTGTTTGCAGCATCTCCTACCCGACAACTTTTACCTCAACGACCTGATTGTACATTCCAATCTCTATATCGTCCTCATATCCATGATAACATGGAATCATGGTAGGTGTTCCCAAGTGATGAAGGAATTTGCGCTTTCATACAAAATGAACCATTTAAGCCCAAGGAAATCATATCCATTGAAGATGATAAATTTCCTAAAGGCTTGACTCCTCTCGAAAGTTCATTTTTGTCGAGTGATGTAAGTAACAAAGAGATACATAAGGAAGAGGAGTCGAAAAGGAAAATGGGTGATGCCATTTCCTTGAACCTTGGGATACCTGAATATCCAAATATTATTAAACTAGGTGCCCAATGTTTTGACGAAGAAAAAGTGAAATTCTTAGAACTACTACGTGAATTTCAAGATGTTTTTGCATGGTCATACGAGGATCTTCGTGGTTTTGGTCATGTTCTCATACAACATGCCATTCCTATCAAGGAAGGGGTAAAACCAATTAGGAAAAAACAAAGACCTATTAACCCTACACTCGAAGCTAATCAGCCACCCATAGGCTGGGTACGCTACCTGCAAGTCCACCCTTGGACTTCTTTCTCATGCTGACCTTCTTTATTTATTAAGGATGCATAAGATAACAGATTTAACGACATGCACAACAATATCCAACAAGCATGCAAGATCTAAAGATTACGTTAAATGATAAATAAATATACACAACAGAAATACATTCATATACATGTAAATGACAATTAAACTACACAACGAAATACATTCATACACAGATAGTAATATCACGACAGAGAGCAATTATATTTATGAAAGAGGACACCGACTGGCTACAGACCAAGGACGTTCCACCCAACCGTAGACACTGCTGCTCTAAATCACAACAACATTGTCACCCCCGATCCAGGGCTATGAATCCACAAGGACGGTTCCAGAGTGTAATTGGGTTCCCAAACCAGTCAACTCTCAACCTCTCACAGGTTTCCCAACACCCACAACAATCCAAGTACCCAGCTCTCTTCTACCTAGCCTGTGTCACCTGAGAGAATGGACTTCCACCCTTCTCTGCCACGTAGTCCCTCAAGCAGTCCTTCTCCTTCCTACCAGGGCTTCCAACACAACTGGTCCATAATATCAATGTTGGAACTCTCAGGACTCGTAGTTGTGAGAAAAACAAGGCACAAACCAATGCATTTCAGACATGCAGGCCCCAGGTCACGGCTTGATCACACCAATGATCACTACAACCAAGTATCTCGTGTCTAAGTTCTTCAACAACTCCGTTTCCTTTGCCAAGCCAAGACGCAGGTGATGATGGATAAATGGACGAGTTAGGGGGGTGCATGGGAGTGCGTGAGGGAATGAGAAAACAACGAACAAGTCATCAGTCCAACTCCCCCATCAGACCAAAGGTGGGTTTAAGTAACCTCGTGGGGAAAACAAGAACCTCTTGGCCTTCCCCAAGAAGCTCATGTAACCGATCCCCTCCCTTAGACAAAAAGGGTAAAAGAAAAAATAGGAATAAACGCTTAGTCCCTCAAGCTCCCTCTCTTGTGGAATCATAGCCCCCTATAACTCTAGTCCTTGTCTGTCTAGCAACCAACAATGTATTTATTATTATTAATGATCAAAACATTACATTTCTTGGGCATATTGGCCCTTCAATAATTGTTTGGGCACTCTGGCCTCTCAGCATTGTAACAATACATTATTTAAAATGGAGGTTCAAAAACCTGGGGTGTTACATCCCGTCCTCCTTGTTGGAACAAATATTGAAATTTTGGCTTTCGGTAGCTTAGGAGGAAAAAAATTATAGTGTTTAGCTACCGAAAGTGTAGACTTTCAGTAGCTTAAATCTCAGGTTTCATATGCCCTTAGTTGCCGAAAGTGTAGATGTGTTTTCACCCAGAAATCAAGTGACGAGGAGGCACGAAAAGAAAGCAATAAACAACAGTAAAATCGCTATAAAAAGGTTTTACATAAATGCCATGTCAC
>JASDQU010099928.1:157531-169426 GCA_032191745.1 Picea mariana
GGTCAAAATTTCACGTGTCTAACACGCGTATTTCCATGTCCTATGTGTCTCGTGTCATCGTGTCAGGTGACTTAGCATATAACACATTGTATTAAAAAAATCACTTACAAGTGAGTTAAATCAAATGTAGAGGAGGGTAAGGTATGTATACCTCCATAGACTTTAGTAGTTAAATCACTACATGAAGGGGATCCATTGTCACACAAATAAGGGGGTTTCATACACCAATTTGATATATGGCTTGGTCGTGACCTTAAAATTAGATTATTATTATTATTATAAAAATTAGTTTTATTAAAAATAATTAAACCAAGAACCTCCTTATAAAGTATATTCTCTTCCAGTAAGATATCTCCCTTTAAATAATAAACATACACAATTAAAACATGGATTACAATGTTCAGTGTACACCTTTGTAATCGTTAGTGTACATTCTCACTACCATACCATAGTAAAATACACAAAAATGAATGTTCAGTGTACACCTTTGTAATCGTTAGTGTACATTCTCACTACCATACCATAGTAAAATACACAAAAATGAGAGAAATGTTCAAGGCCAAGCTTATACTTATTCCACTTTCAATGGTTGTTAATATATGTGTACCATATTTCATTTAAAGATGATCAAGAGTCGAAAGTTGAATTAGATAAATAATGGTATCAAAATTACCATAAAATAATGTTATCACATGATACATTTATATTTATTCCACTTTCAATGGTTGTTAATATATGTGTACCATATTGCATTTAAAGATGATGAAGAGTCGAAAGTTGAATTAGATAAATAATGGTATCAAAATTACCATAAAATATTGTTATCACATGATACATCTACAATGAATGAAGGCAACAATGGATCGAACATCAGGCACTCTAATAAGAAATTGATAAAAGATGAATATGGCTCAGATCATACATCATTACATCATAAAAAGTAAACTTATTTCTAGTGGTTCTTGGAATATGAATACTAACAACAACAAGGTTGCATGGCAGCATAGTCCCTGCTGGATTGAATTGGGATAGGAAAAAGTAGCAAAGGCAGATGGAAACTGTAGCGAAGATGTGTCAAGCAGCATGAAGCATAGGTGGTATCCATGCAATAAATGACGGCTGGCATGTAGAGAACCATTTATTTTTTGAAAGTATATAGTTCAAAATACAATTTGTGCATAGTGGAAGAAAAAATTCGGAAATTTAAATGCATTTGTCATATAGACTGGTGAAAGATAAAAATGTATGAGGACATAAATTTAAAAGGAGATAAGAAAATAGTTTATTTGAAATATGTTAAAAAATAAAATTTTGTTACATATTACTGAAAATTTTGAAATATATCAAAAAATAAAAGTCTATTACATATTAGTGGAAATTTCAATGCGTTTGTCATATATAATGGGATTGGGGCTCCCGCAGATCATAAGAGAAATATGTACAAGAAATGGGACTGTAGAAAGAAGATAGAGTGCAATACCTACAAAAAAAAAAATTTGAAAGGTATAAGTGTTTGGCTACACATTTCTATTTAAAAAAGTGGAATAACTGGGTTGATAAACAAAGCAGGATGCGATCAGAAGACTTACAATGATGGTACATATGAGCCATTTTGCTATTTTCTTACGGTTTCCATTTCATTGATGTCGTCGATGACTACTGGAATCGTGGAAACTACTTATTGCCTTTCGTCAGCGGCCTGCTTCCATTCCCTTTCAAGCCATCCTTCAATGTATATTCTCATTAGGGCAACATTGATCTCATTCTAAATTTGTATGTTGCAAAGATTGTTTTCTAATTCCTGGAAGTCGATAGAAAGATTACACAAAGCCTGATGAATTTCATCATTTTGTACTGAATAGTTGACTAGGCAGTCGTCGACGTGAGCCTGATCATATTTAAGTATTTTGTAAAACGTTTCCAAAGAAAATGCCTTAAACATATCAACCTATTTATTGAACTCTTTCCTAGTTAAGGGAAAGGAGTTTGCGATTAAGTCAGGGTCTTGGAAGTCATTGATTCTTCCGGCTAGGTTTATTCTTGACAACCTTGTGAATAAATTATCCTTCTTTGATATGGCTTGTTCACATGACTGAACAATGAGATGCAGGTTCTTCACTTTTTCTTTCCAGCATGCATTTAATTGACCGATCTAGTTTTTGGATGCAAGATCTTGTTGTCTTCTTTTTGTTTCTGTCATATTGTTGAAAATGGTGAAAAAAGGAAGGATCGTTTTTAAATAGAAATTTTCTTCATCTTTTAACTTCGCTCGCAAATGTTCGAGCAAACTATGTGCCCTAGTTCCAAGGGAAGTGATGGTTTGTGATGTTTTTCACACCTCAGTAACTAGTTCCATTATTTTCTTGATATTATTCTCCACATATCCTCTACAGGATGAGAGGAGGCTGGAGGACCCTTTTAAGTTGGTTCTGGGGTGGAAAGCATGGCTATTGCCAAAGGATTGACAAGCAATGGCATAGGAATCAAAGCCTTTTCCAATTCCTTGACCCGGTCCTTCAGTCTGACATTCTTGGCCTTGATGCCTCCAATGGAATCATGAAGTGCATCTCCGCTCACCTTGTGAAGTTGACAGATTTGGGGTGATCACATGTTTGCAAGGTCAACCTCTGAACAAGATTTTCCTTTCTGTTTTTTACATATTTTTTCTCAATTATCAATTTTTTGGACTGGCTGTCAAAAATAGCGCCCTGGAACACGAAGGATTCATATTCGTCAAAATTTTCAGTATCGGATATGTTCATTGGATGACTATGTTGGATGGTGTCTCCAGGCTGATGAAGGTAGAGGAGCACGCTATCCAGATCAGTGTCAAGTTCCATGTTCTCACTCTGAATTTCCAGCTCTTTCGCCTATCCCACATTTTTTTTCTCTTCTTGTCTTCTTGAAGCTTGTGAGAACTATCAATTTTAGAGTGAGGATGGTCATTATCTCCTCCTCCATTTGAAGAACTCTTAGTTGATTTTTTGTTGTGGTGAGTCGTTGGAGAGATGCTCCGGGATGTCATACTTTTTGGAGTGTTATTCACCGATTGAACACTCTTGTCACCGGGGCCTTTCCCCTGTTTCCTGTACAATTTAGTGTTTCTTTACAGTGTGTCTAGGTCGTCAACATCAGAAGCAGGAGCATTGCTGCCAATTTCTCTATTTTCAAATAGGTGTTTTCTGAAAAAACAATCGCCGAGGCCATGTGTTTGTAAATGTTGTCGAAAAATATTATCGGGGCCGAACCCTCTTATGCTTTCTGCATATCTCAGTTTGAAGTTTCTAGAATGAGCTACGAATTCATCAATTTTGTTGACGTTTTTCAACACGAATTCCTCGACTTTCCAAGGCAGAGGAATGAACTATTTTTTCTCTTCTTTTGCAATAGATGCAACCAGTAGTTGTATTGTCGTGCTACTTCTACAACAAATATTCTATCCATAATGTGACATGGAAGAAGAGTAGTTTTTTCCATGGAGCCAAAAATTCTTATCACAGTGTAATTATCCAAATGTTCAAGTGTCCCCTTCCTATCCAAAAAACAGGTTTACTGTTCAGATATGTAGGGAGCATCTTCTCCTAACAAAAAAACTTTGAAAACAGACACGAAGCCATTAAAAACCTCATAAAAATAGTGGGAAGCCTTGTGCTTCCACAAGGCTTGGTACCAGAACATTAATGGGTCAAATTCCCAGTTGACATTCTTGGACAGAGATAGTTCTGGAAACTGGCAGCAATGTGATATCGCAAAAACTAAGTAGGACGACATATAAAATTTCTTTTCCCTTTTGAAGCTTGACAATTGGGAGTAGATTTCATGGGAAATTAACTTGCCCCAATCAAAAATGTCTTGTTCCTTTCCTGTGAAATACAAAATATAAAGATCCATACGGGAAACAGTTCCTGTGGACTCCTGTCTCGTTATTCTTGTAAACAGCCAGGCAATTTCGCGGAATGGATTTTTAAAGGAACTAACCTGCAAGCTTGTGATATCTTCAGGAACTAGAATCGGGTATTCCAATAAATGGGGCAAGAGGTACAACCCATTATTATTCTTTGCTAATAAATGTCTGCAATATTCTCCTCTAAACATCAATGTTGGCTCCAACAGTCTTAACATTTGGCGGAAGACCTGAGGTGACAAAGAAACAGAAGAGTGGTTCCGCAGTGGAATAATTCTTTTGTCTGAAATAAATTTATCGGCACACCAAGAGACCATGTCCTTACAATCAAAAACCTCAGGGACACAACCTGTACGAGCAATCCCAGAGGTCCAAATTACTTGGTTTTGGGCAGCAGGGGTTGAGTAATAAGAATATGCCCTGGACCACTGGAAGTTCTGGTCCTCACGCCCGAAGATATTCACTATATATCCACAGAACTACTGTCAATATGATGCCATAGGTTTATGAGAACATTGGTTTTCTCCAGACGATGGTTGAAATGAACAGTTAGAGATGATAATATAACTCTCCGCTAAATCTTGGTTAAATGCTTATGAAGGGGAAAGCTCCTCGAGCCTTTCACTTATTAATGACAATTTGTATGGGTGGTGCATGATGAACTGTTAGCAGTAAAGCTTAATTATTTCATATTTATAAATGCGAAGGTGGAAGGTACGATGAAGAGCAATTAAGGATTGGAGGTTTTGTGAACGTGCCAAGGCGACGATGTGCGAACGACATTTCATGATTTTGAAATCAACACTCGGAAGGGATAATATAACCCCCCACAAATCTTGGTTTAATGCATATTAATAGGATATCTCCTCGAGCCTTTCACCCATCAATGACAATCTATATGGTTCCTGCATGAT
Organism: Picea mariana; assembly: GCA_032191745.1. NCBI lineage: Eukaryota > Viridiplantae > Streptophyta > Pinopsida > Pinales > Pinaceae > Picea > Picea mariana. Next base: position 162,350 of record JASDQU010099928.1, read on the forward strand.
GAGTTGTTAGAATTAAATGTCAGTAATTGCATATTTAGAAACAAGATATATATATATATACAAACAATTTTTTTTCATTTGTTATAGACAAGTGCGAAGGTCATAGAGACGGGGGAAAGCAAGGAACGAATGGAAAGGTTTGAAAAGCGGTCGGACGGGATTCAAAATGGGGTTACAGGGATACTCAGGAGAGGCGAGTGGTCCATGGTCAAATTTTATGTATCGAAATTTTTGACTGCAAAACATGTAAAGCGGAAGAGAGCATGATGGGGCAGTTCAGCAGTCGACTTGTATATTTGCAGAATTTTGAGAAAGTGGCTAAGTATGGAATAAGGAAACGGTCGGGTGGACTCATTATCGGAAGTGAGGATTGAATTTTCCGTGAACAGACCAACCCAATGACATGCAAATGACATTCCATGATGTTTGAAACTAACGCTTTCTAATTGCATGCCTAGAAATAAGATATTTTATTATAGACAAGTGTGAAAGTCACGAAGATGGGAGAAAGAAAGGAACGAATGGAAAGGTATGAAAATTGGTTGGACGGTATTCAAAATAGGGTTACGGGGATACTCGGGAGAGGCAAGTGTTCCACGGTCAAATTTTATGTATCAGAATTTTTGACTGCAAAATGTGTAAAAAGGAAGAGAGCATGATGGGGCCATTCAACGGTTGGTTTGTATATTTGTAGAATTATGGGAAAGTGGCTAAGTATGGAATAGGGAAATGGTCGGGCGGACTCGTTCTCGCAAGCGGGGATTGAATTTTTCATGAACGAACCAACTCGACAATGCGCAAATGACATTCCATGATGTTTGAAATTAACGCTTGCTAATTGCATGCCTAGAAATAAGATCTTATATAATATTGGTAATTACTAATTGCAAAAGGGCACAGTGATAGGAAACAGTGATTAGGAACTGGATATTTCTTGAACCCACCAAACCGACGATCTGTGAAAGAAATTCAAAGAAATGGCAAAGTATGGAAAGCAGACAGACGAGATTCAAAATGGGTTGACAATAGTTCCACAGAAGATGTGAGGACCCGATGGTTAAAAATTTATTTCTCAAAAGTTTTCAGTGAAAAATGTGTACCAAGGAAGAGGGCATGATAGGTAGACCGTAATACGGAAGACGGTATGATATGAGTCCGGTTATAAATTTGTATATTTCAGAAGTGATGGTACTATTCACATGTCATGGAACAATAGAAGTTCAATCTAGAGCCTGCCTACAGGAAATCCACGGTCGGAGAAGTGTCTGAGTATGGAATGGGGAAGCGGTCAGTCAATGTCACGAAATAAGAGCACAAGTGAAAACTTGAACTCACAAGTTCACCTACGCACGTAGCTAGACATTTTCAAAAAAATGAATAAGTGACGAGAAAGATAAAGTTCAGAGAAAAAAGAAACAGATATTTGGCTAAGTATAGAAGACAAAAAAGAAGGGCCAATATATTCATGTATGTAACAGATATCCCATTTCCTGCCAAGATATATATTTGGAAAGAAGTGCAAAGGTGCCGGGCACAGAAAACAGCGACAAGGAATACGATCTGCAAGTTTACTTGGTTCTTGATTGTATGCTTCATCTGTCAATTTGTATATCGCGGAACTCCGAGTCATTTTTTTAGCTAGCCAACCCACAAGTTCGGCTGTCAATTTGTATAGTGCGAAACTCTAGGTGTTGTTTGTAGGAAATGGAGCTATAGAGAAAATGCTTTTCCCTTTAATATAACTTATGTGACGCAAATGTAGTATGTAGCTCGTTTTAGCACTTTTTCATCCATAAACAATGGCAATCTTGAGCCTGCTATCCCTAGAGCTTGTGTGTCAATTTATATATTGCGGAGCTCCAAATGCTATTTGGAGGTCATAGAAAAATAGAAGTGCAATTTTGAGCCAGCCAACGCGCAAGTCCACCTGTCAATTTGTATATCGCGGAACTCTGGGTGCTACTTGTAGGACACAGAACAATAGAGGCCCAATTTAGACAAAGGGGAAGCGCTCGATCGAAATGCATGAATCCGCCAACCCAAGTAGCAAGGCATTTTTTGGAAAAAAATGATTAAGTAATCAAGAAGAGAAACTACAGGGGATAAAAGAGAGGGAAAATAGAAAGGCGGAGGGCAGTTTTTGTAAGTGCGAATTGGTTTCAAACAAGCCCCATTGTTGCAAAACCATCATTTTCTACTAATTGTCAGCAGATGATTTGTTGAAGATTATATTTTATTGCAACGTGTGGGTGCAAGTATGTTCTTGATACATTCTTCCATGACTGTAACATATTAACTTAAGTATTAAACTTCATTTTCTACTAATTGTCAGCAAATGCTTTGTTAAAGATTAGATTTTATTGGAACATGTGGGTGTAAGTGTGTTCTTGATACATTCTTCCATCACTGTAACATATTAACTCAAGTATTAAAATTCTTGCATTATGGGTTGTTAGCATTAAAACTTAATAATTGCATGTCTAGAAACAAGAATGACGATTTTGTTGCAACATTGTACTTTGGTATTGCTATGTTCTATCCACATTGCTAATAGAATTGAACATTGGTTTGAAACTATGTGTAATCCATTTTTTTGTTTGCATAAAATCTTGGTGGATTGACACAATACATTGTCATATAAGTGTTAGATGTTCCATCTTAGAACAAATTACCTAAGTAAATACAATATCAAAGAACTATGAGACCACCGAACCATGCTAATGAGAATAGGAATTAAATCCAAAAAAGAAGCAGCAACGAAGACTCCGAGGAAAAATAATTTAATAGCAAATCCATTTAGAAAAAAAAAAAGAAAAAACATCAAGTATTGTACATCTATCCTTAGAAATTGGATCCAGTTCTTTGGGCCAAAACATTGAACGTATCTGCCACAATTATAGGCACGGGATCCGCAGTATGCAGGATCCTTTCAGTTTTCTCCTTGATGAATCATCTTGTGGTAAAATTGATAGTTTTCATAAGCTTCTCGTGAGGAAGAAGACGAAAAATGTTGCAGAGAAAATGGAATAGCCCTTAACTGAAAGTTAGGACACAACTAGAAACTGACTCTGCACAGTCAAAAAAAATTCAAGGACACAGGTTGCACATGCAATTTCAGAGTCCCAAATTAGTCCATTCTAGGTGGAGGGAGATGAATTGTAGAAATATGCCTTGCACCAGTGGGAGTTCTGGTCCTCATTCCCGAAGATGTTAATTGTATATCCAGACAACAGGAAAGTAGTCCCGCAATTGAATATTTTTTTGGCTTGAAATATATCTCTGGGAGAATCAACATATCATTTCCTTATAGTGAAATTCTTCCACCCAGAACAAACTAATTTGGACCTCTGGAATTCCTAATTTCGAGATGCAAAGCAGTTATTGTGTTCAGCATCAGTTTCTTTTCTAAAACTCCTTTTTGTGTTGTCAAGACCGCCATCACTGAGCTGAGAAGTTCCTCCCATTATGGTGATTTCAATTTGGGTGCAGGAGTGGGAAGAGTCTCTGCATTTCCATCATCCATTTTCATATCATCGCCCATCAGATCATCTTCTTTCGCCTCGGAATCCATGACATCAACCACTGTGCCAGCCATCAATGCAATTGGTCAGGTTCTCTGAGCATTCAAGATTGCCTTGGAATTCTTTGGATTGAAATATATCTCTCGGTGTACCAAGGGACCATCTCATTTTTTGCTCCTAGGTGGAGGGAGATGAGTAGTAAGAATATGCCCTGGAATACTGGAACCTCTGGCCATTATGCTCGAATGTGTTTATTGTATCTAGACAGAATGGCTGCCATAAGTTAACAAGATTTTTTGTTTTCTCCAGACGATGTTTGAAATGAAAATTGGGGAGGGATAACATAACCCTCCGCAAATTATGGTTTAATGTGTATCAATGGAATATCTCCTTGAGCCTTTCATTGATCAATGACAATCTCCAGGGTTCGTGCAGAATGAGTTGTTACCATTAAACTTCACCAATTGCATATTTAGAAAAAAGTGCGAAGGTGGTGGTGACTATGAAGAGTGATTAAGAATTAGAGATTTCTTAAAGGCACCAACCCGCCGGTGCACGAAAAAAATTGCATCATGTTTGAAATGAATACTTGGAAAGGATAACAATCTTCTCCACAAATCTTGGTTTAATTCGTAGTAATGACAAATATTCTCCGGCCTTCTGGACATTAATGACAATCTTAACAGTTCCTACAGGATGAACTACTAGCATTAAATCGTAATTATTGCATATCTGGAAAGAAGTACGAAGGTAGCAGTGATGGAAAATTGAAACCAATCATTGTAGATTTCATCCACCGGCCAACCCGCGAAACAGATTCTAAGAAATTCCCAAGTATGGAAAGCGATCAGGCAGGTTACAAAAAAAAGGGCAGAAGATATACCCAGGAGACGTGAGGGGCTGATGGTCATATTGAATCTCAGTGATAGATATTGGCAGTCAATTTGTATGTCGCAGAATTTTGGGTGTTGTTTGTGCATAGGGGAACAACGAAAGCGCAATGTCGAGAGGGCAATTTGTATATTTATGAAGTTTGGGTTTTGTATATAAAATCATGAGACATTCGGAAAAAGGACCAAGTAAATAGAAAGCGAAAGCATATGAGATGAAGGGGAATTTGTTTGCTAATTTTTAAGTCGCATAAGTCTGGGTGCTATTTGCAGGCGGCGGAACAATGGAAACGCAATGTTGAACCCTCCTCTACAGGAACCCACGATTCAAAAAGTTTGTTCAATATGAAATGGGGAAGTGGTCGGTTAGGATGGTGATATAAAAGTAACAATGGAAATCTGAAGACGTGAATTCGGAAAATCCCGCAACTAGACATTTTCCGAAAAATGAGTAACTAAAGAAAGGGAAAGAAGAGGGAAAAGAGAAAGCGGATGGCAATTTTCAGAAGAGGGAATTGGTCTTAACAGTAACTATGGAGTGCATTAAACATGTTGACAGGTTCTTCAATCAAGGAATAGATACAGCGAGCGATGTTTATAGTTTCCAGGATCTGTTTGTATAAGAGAAGCATCGAAAAGTTACAAGAAAATCATTTTTGGATGTTTAAGTAAAGTTTTTGTACTGTTAGATTCACCTCAAGTATAACAACAATGATTTTGAATTTTAATGTCCTCTGGTTCATATGATTGTTCCATTAGACTTCGCATAGTATATATTATTTTATTTCAATTTGTTTGCTAATTTGTAGATCGCAGAAGTCAAGGTGTTGTTTGCAGGCGGTGGAACAATGGAAACGCAATATTGAACCCGCCTATCTGGTAAATTTCCTATTCGAAAAACTACGAGCCAAAAATTTTGTACAATATGAAACGGGGAAGCGAACGGTCAGCCTAGTGATATAAAAGTAAGTGAAATCTGAAGACGTGAATCCGCCAACTTCCGCACCTAGAAATTATCTGAAAAATGAGTAATACATACTAAATATGTACTTCTATAAAGTATGAACATGGGATTTTATAGAGCATGTACAAATCTAACATTCCATGCTTAGCCATTTTTTGGATTGCGGGTTCTTGGGCTGGTGGGCACAAAATTGGGCCTCTATTGTTCTGTGGCCTACAAATAGCACCCATAATTCCACGATATACAAATTGACAAGCGAACCTACAGGATATCCATATCAACATTGCACTCCTATTGTTTCGTTTCACACAAACGACACTCGGAGTTACACGATATACAAATTGACAGACGGACTCCAATGTTGGTGGCCCCAAGATTGCGATTGTTTGTGGATGGTAATCCCTATCAACTAACTAACATTATCTAAAAACATTATTTTCAATACAAAATTATTAATATTAAATATTGATATTATACAATTTAACTAGACAAAAACATTTGTACAATATGAAACAGGGAAGCGGTTGGTCAGGCTGGTGATATAAAAGTAAGTGAAATATGAAGACATGAATCCTCCAACTTTCACACCTAGAAATTTTCCAAAAAATGAGTAATACATACTAAATATGTACTTCTATAAAGTATGGACATGAGATTTTATAGAGCATGTACGGATCCCGCATTCCATACTTAGCCACTTTTTGGATCGTGGGTTCTCAGGCTGGTGGGCTCAAAATTGGGCCTCTATTGTTCTGTACCCTAAAAATAGCACCCAGAATTCTGTGATATACAAATTGACAAGTGGACCTACGGGCTAGCTAGTTCAACATTGCACTCCTATTGTTCCATGTCCTTGAAACAGCACTCGGAGTTCCGCGATATACAAATTCAAAAACGGACTCTAGGGTTGTTGGCCTCAAGATTGTGATTGTTTACAGATGGTAATCCCTATCAACTATATAACATTATCTAAAAAAATTATTTTCAATACTAAATTATTAATATTGAATATTGATATTGTACAATTTAATTAGACAAAAAGAATTGTACAATATGAAAAGGGGAAGCGGTCGGTCAGGTTGGTGATATAAAAGTAACTGAAATCTGAAGACGTGAATCTGCCAAATTACACACGAAGAAATTTTCCAAAAAAATGAGTAATACATACTTAATATGTACTTTCATAAAGTATGGACATGAGATTTTATAGAGCATGTACGGATCTCGCATTCCATACTTAGCCACATTTTGGATCGTGGGTTCTCAGGCTAGCGGGCTCAAAATTGGGCCTTTGTTGTTTCGTGTCCTACAAATAGCACCCAAGAGTTCTACAATATAAAAATTGACAGGCGGACTTGCGGGTTGGTTGGCTCAACATTGCACTTCTATTGTTTTGTGTCCTCCAAACAGCACTCGGAATTCCGCAATATACAAATTGACAGATGGACTCCAGGGCTAGTGGGCTCAAGATTGCGATTATTTACGGATGGTGATCCCTATCAACTTTCTAACACTACCTAAAAACATTATTTTCAATACTAAAGTATTAATATTAAATATTGATATTGTACAATTTAATTACATAAAATTATTTAAGGATGATAAATATCTTATTTAAAAGAAAAACTCGAGTATTCGGAAACTTGCCTTCCAAAAATTTTGTATAATATGAAACAGGGAAGAGGTTAGTTGGCCTGGTGAT